>JAUMHF010000023.1:3517107-3533067 GCA_032359275.1 Microctenopoma steveboyesi | reverse complement strand
AAACATTTAATCATCTCTAAATCTATAAAGTGACTTTATAGAGGTGGAATACTACTGCAAATTGTAGAAGCTGTTTTATTTCAGTCTGATGAAGCACATATGACTCAGGTACTGGTTATAAAACTTTGTGATCCACTTTGTGAATTAAATGAATAGACTTGACTCAGAGAGCTGTGTCCGTGTGATGAGGGAGGGAGACTTCTCTCATCGCCCTCTGACTCCCCGTGCCTTCTTTTTCGCATCCTCAAATACGACCGACTCTCACTCCACATGAAGTAGTCCGTCTACTATTCCCTCCATCACTGCTGCCTCTCACTCCGTCTCTGCGATCCTTCCTGACACAGGGAAGTAAATCAGCAGCTATATGGCCCTTTCCTAACGGAGGCTCCACCGTTCTTCAAACAGGCGGCGTTAAACATTTGGTTGGTGCTGGGCCACCTCTCCTGCTAGCCCCTGATAATTCAAACTGACTCACCGCTGTAAGCAGCTGCTTGGACTGAAAGTGTTACATTTCTCAGTGGCAATAAATGTCAGCATTGCTCCTTGCTATTACTTCTAAGACAAGCACTTCTCATGATTACTTTAGGACCAGACAGTTGGTAGTCATTCATACTTTTCATCACCTCATGAAAAGTATTATCCCTGCCTCACGTAGCATCACTTCAGCACTTTCTATTAGCAGACTGAGCAGTATGCAGCTTAAGATAAATTGGTGCTATAAGAAATGTATATTTGTGCAAATCAGCCCAGTTTCCTATTAAAAGCTTCCACCAACACCTTAAGACTGGAGATTGAGGGGAAACTGTGAGCAATGATCCCTTCAAAGCAAACATCATTCTCACCATCGTCTTCCAGCACCTCTACAGGTGCCATTACACAGTGCCAGCTGTTTCCTCCCCGTTCCAATCTTTATGCTGAGTTAAGCAGCTCCAGTTACGTATCCAGCATCGAGACATAGGAGCAGGAACCGTCTTCTCATCCAACATCCGAAGTGCACTCAACAAAATGTCGGACTCCTTTAAAATGGCACATGAGATGCATAGTGCACGAGTCTGAAGATGAAGCGCCCTGCAAATCCATTTTGTCAGCATTATGGGTAAATCTAAAAATGGCACAGCTGTGATTTAGTCACAGGTTCTTCTTTATTTTGTACCCCAGCGAGAGTCTGTCTGCCTCATCAGTCACTTTCTGCCATATGTGGTGCTTCGTCAATCTTAACTATATTAAATGTTATTGCTCCACAGCTCTGTGTGTTGTCTAAGAAGTTCATTTTGTGCAAGTTTAGATGCAGCTTCCCTGTTTGGACATTTCTCACCGGCGCGTCACAAGAACAGACTTTTTCTTACCTGTGTATTCAGGGAAGCAGATGCTGAGTGGAGACTTCTTGATTTTCTCAGCGAACAAATCCTTTTTGTTGAGGAAGAGGATGATGGAGGTGTCAATAAAGAACTTGTTGTTGCAGATGGAGTCGAACAGCATCAGAGACTCGTGCATGCGATTCTGTGGAGGAGTTTGGAGGAAGGGAGTGGAGGAAGATGAAGAAATAATGACAGTAAGGTGGAAAAGAGAGAGAACAATGGATTTAGGTGATATTAAGGGAGTGAGTAAGAAAGGTGAAATGAGGAAATGGAATAAAATGTGAGGGGGGTGATAAAGAGAGAAGAGGAAAGAAGGGAAAACTTAGTTACCAACAACCCACAACCTTCAGAATAGCAGAGACCAACAATGACGCTCATTACGATGGTCAGTGTTGAGTTAAATCTGAGTAACAGAAAGGAAACAGGAGATAAAGACATATAGTAGAACGCCTTTAAATTAGTGAGACTGTTCAGGAAATTCCTTCCAACATTTCCAACAACTAAGTGCAGGTTAAAACAGCAAACGTGCTCGTAATGAAATATTAATCTTCACACAGTTCTATTCAAGTCTCCTGCAAATGCAAACACACACGCACACACAATTTCAAATAAATGATTCATGTGATGCTTTATTATCATTTCTTCAATGTATAAATACAACTTTCAATAAATTATCACAGCAGTGAGGGAGATATAGCAGATACATTTCACTTACAGTGCTCAGTAAAATCCGACGCTCGCGCACACACACATACATGCACACACACACACACGTTTGATTTCTGCTGGACATGATCTCTATAGTATAGACAGGTGTTGGGTGTATTCATACAGATTAAAACGGCTGCAGTGAGCTCAGTGAGCATTAAGAACATCACGAGGACACAGACAGTTCTACTCGTCATCATTGCACCCTCTGGCTTTCTGACTTCTCTCCCAGTGCAGCAGCAGCATTTGGCTGGCGTTGTGATATTTCAACAGATGTTTATGTTGCTAAGGTATTTACTTGGCACATGGTGCTAACATTTCTTTTATAGCAGCACCTGCTGCACAGAGAAGCAGCAGCAGCACAGGCCCTTTGTTACCTGAATGGACCACTGATTGTATTATTCTCACCAGAGCCCAAAAAAACCATAACATCCAGCCATAAATCTCTCCTTCACTTCATCCTACAGGAGTTCACCATTTATCTCGGAGGCTGGACATAAACTATGCTACCCACCGTCCTCTTGGCCTCGTCTGCTCGTGTGTTTTCGCCACTGGTTGTTTGTTTTATTGGTAATGCATCAGGAGCGGGGACGGGCAGTAAAAAGTCAGCACCCAAGCACAAACACAAACAGGATACATGCCCACGCATGCACACACAAAGAGGTCTGCTCATATTCCTCACTGTGAAAACATCAATCCCGCCTTCACCTTATAAACCACTAATAGCCTCAGAACGTCAGTGAGGTGGACAGAGTGGATCAGAGACGCACACAAAGTGAATCAAATGATTCTATCTGAGGTGAGACGGTGTTTGGCTTTCTGGTGGGTGAAGGACTACAATTCTCTTTGCCACATGTTCCCATGATAGTTAAAGTGTTCAGTCAGACTGCTGCCCTCTGTTCGGCGTTCTCCGGTAGCAGCGGGGGCGAGGACGAGAATAAGCCGTATTGTGTTCGCACTGATGATTTGATAAAGAACCTTTGGTGTCACAAATAAGACGCTGGCAAAGAGTTGCTTTGATGACACAAATCTGTCTCAGTGCAACGGTGGTGAAGTCTGACGTACAATTTTACCTTCACAAAGATCTCCTAGTATTTCTGTTGCATGTAATTTTATTTCTCTTGAGTTTTGTAATGAGGCAAAAGCTGATGGTACTAAACCACCTCTAAATAAACTGAATGTATTCTCATTAGTAACTAAGCGTTGCCCTATTTGATATGTCTGTACCGAGTAAGAGCGTGTGTGTGCGAGTGTGTTGGCAGAGTACAGTGGTCTGTACATACTCAAGACTCTATAACCAGATACATTTTTAGGATATTAGATTCACATCGTGCCTCTTTTGGTGTGCCTATGTTCCTTCACTACCTAAGTTTCAACTAGTCTTTTTTTGTTTTTGATATCGTTACATTACATGTGTGAAATACTGCACTTATACAATGATGATAATTATTTGACACAGGTATTAAGTATTTACAGGGTGGTTTGATACAGACAAACAAGGCATTACACCTAATATTTTCATTCTGTACATCACATGAAACTAACTAACACTTAATGCAGTGATATTGTTACATATTTTGAAAGAAATTTTGAGGACTCTTCTTAAGACTCATCTGAACTCACTGAATGTGTACCGCAGAGACACAGACTCATCTCGCTGCGGTGCGGACCAAGGTTAAAACAGACATGAAAGAAGTTGGAAAACAAAGCTCAAACAGAATGCTGCCACTGCCACCCTGAGGGAAACCACACATGTAGGCATTTCTTTCATCTCAATGTGATTTGGAGCTTGCTACGTTTGTGTGGATAGACGTTCCACAACTGTTTGTGTGCGTCTACCATCGGCTGCTCCTTTAGGCTCTCAGCCCTTAAAACAAGCGAAACAGCGCAATTTAAACGACGGCTGTCTTTGTTTAGTTATATCAGCAAACGCTTTGCATTATGAGTAGGCCAAACAAAATTATTAATGCAAGCAATGCTGGATTAAACATGTTTTACAGCAGCAGGGCATACAGTGGGGTACAGTTTGGCGTCTATGCAAATCTCACACACACGCCAAAGGGAGGGAAGCTCTATGTGCAGCACAGACAGGTGACTTCTTTTGACATTTCCAATACTTTTGACTATTTTTTATCTATTTTTTTACATTTCAAAAAGCCCAAAATGATCATTTTACTTGCATGTTATGTAAAGTTGTGAGTCATGGCCATTTTATTTGGCAGAGGCGAGAAAGGTGTTTTTAGTCCCATGGGAGTGTGTTTGTGTCTTCTGTGTGTGTAAGTGTGTGTCAAGGGCCTGTGAGTGGAAAGGTTAGACAGGTGCCTTCTGGGTAATTAATCCACAGATCCTGACTCTACAACAACACCCATGGGCTGATGTTCATAAGCACGTACGCACACACACACAAACTGACCTTTCCTGTGCTTTAACTGACACACACATATGTAACTATACACAATTCCTAAAACACCTACACAACACAGAGGGTAACACACACTCAGTCAGCAGACTGATCAACAGCCTCGGGCACTACTCTGTCTCTAATTAGGAAAAGTTGGCACATATGCCTTAGGAAGATTTTATGATGTCATCTACCTGTTTGAAAGAAACATCGCTGTGTGCAGAGGGTGGAGAGATGCCCTGGCTGTTTGAGAGCTGAGGAGGGAGAGTGGAATAAAGCAAATGTCCTGCACATACATAAATAAAGAAGCTCTCCACCTCTGTTTGCCCGGGAACACTCACAACAATAAAGCTGTACACACTGGGCCCAGGCAAGTCTCACAGACAAACAGCAGTTTCTATATGATGCTATTACCAGTTATTTGTATACGTATCTTTGGCTTCAACACCAAGGCCTGTAATCTGATAATAGCACATTCATTTTTCATACTTGAGATAAGATGTGCGTTAGAGCAGACCTCACTCCTACAGCACCTCTGGGATGACCACCAGCCAGCAGAGATGAAAATCACTCAGCAGAAAGCAAAACATCAGGGCTAAAACAATAGTCACACAAGGCTGGCATTCGAGTCCCAGAGGACCGCATGTACTCACCAGGCCACAGTCTTTCAGAGCTCACCTCTGGCTGATTAAAGCAGAGTGGTGGACAACAGGGACAGTACTGTGCAGCCCCACAAAATGGATGCGGCCCCAAGGCCATTTAAAATCAATGCTTCTACTGAAGCATTATCTGGGAATTGTCTGGTTGAGTCAGCGCACCGGCTTTCGTGGATATTCGTTCAAAGTGATTTTATAGTGGATCCACGCATGCTGCAACATGAGAGCCTGGAAAATCAATTCTACAATATGACCAGAGGTGACTTCAGGGATAAAAGAGTGACGACCAAACACAGTATCAACATGCTCACTATGAATTAAAGGGAGCCTATAAATGTATCAAAGGGAACAACCACAAATTATACCTTTCACCAAAACTACAATTTCAATTATAGTCCAATGTGGGCACACGTGGTCGACACAGAAATACCCCGTCTACAGCACATTTCAGCCGTACACGGGAGTACCAACACGCCACAGTGTTTTACAAAATGACTCATAACGACGCTGACTATACAGTACTCAAATGACATCACAAAATATAAAATAAATATTTATTCCAATATTTACCAAATACTTTTGTTTCCAAATGTGTGTTGTAACATATTTCAAAGAAGCAGAATGGCACAAGTCTTTAATGAGAAAAACCTAGTTATTATTGGTGCTTGAAATGTTTCTGGATCATATCCACCAAGTCAGGAATGTTTAAATATTACACAGAGGCTTCAAATTGGAAATACTGGGGCTCAAAAGCCAAACTCTGTCAACCAGTGGCATTAATACAAAAAGCAGTAATAACAAGAAACTTGAAAAAGTGAACAATAAGAGACAACAATCGTGTTGCATAAGTGGGATTACGTTTGGTTTCATTACATTTAATTTTGTGCACAGTCCCCTCTGATACAATAATCCCTGTACCCACACAGGTTTAGAACGAGCGAGGCTTTGCTGTATTAAAAACGACAATTTGATCCTACGTGTTAATTTAAGGCCAGTGGAGGGTAGAATAAAATGTTCAGCACAGTATCACACTGTTTAATACTAGTCCACAGAGGTCACACTTAAATCAACAGATAAGACATTCTGAACTAAATCATCACATGAAGAACAAACTACATGTATTTCCTTCTCCTTTCATTACTTATAGAATCTGAGTTATTGTAGGACAATTTAAACTTTTAGTCCATCACGTCACATTGTATGACTGCATCAAATTCAGCTAATTACATAAGCTCATCCTGAAAGGACGCTCACAAACTGTCAAACTGCTAAGAAATATACAGTCCAGTAAAATATTAACGTTGTTAAATTAACTGAAGTTTCATTTATTGAATCGCTGATTTGTTGTTATGAGAGTTCACTTCATAATGTCTTGTTTATTGAATTAAACATCTGGAGCTCTGTGGTGAACAGTGCATTGCTTAAGTGCAACAATGCAGACGGACAGTGCACAGTGCACACCTGAGAGGGAGAGGGGGGTGTGACATGAAGTAAAGGTGCTTGGCTGGAACCTAAATAAGGATCTTTGACGGTATTTTCTTAGAATCTGCCCATGGTTGACTAAACATAAGTTTATGTTGAAAGTAGAGTGGTGACAACTCAATTTTAGATTAAAACCATTAGGAATAGTTCAGAGTAGATGAGTGATTCTCACTACACCATTTTTAGTCACTGTTGCCGGTTCTTACTCTTAGCTCTTCGCGGGGGAAGGTGCTGCTGCAGTAAGTTTTATTTACTCTTATGTGCTGTGTCCTTGAAGACTTCTCAGGAAGTAAAATTATACCTAGTGTCCAAGACCTATGCAGTGCAACAAAGTCCAGGTATATTGAAACATACACTGTTTGGCATTACTGGAATGTGTAGCTGTTTTCTTCTTTAGGAAGTAGAAAAGGCAAATCAAATAAAAAAAAGTCTCAACCAACAAATCATTCAACTTATTAATGAAGAGTTAAAGTTGGACCAATGGCGCATCAACAAAAAAAAGCTTGATGACATCCTGAACATAGCCCAAACCCCACATCTGACTGGCTACCATACAATGGCATCACTGATACACCACACAAAGGTGAATTCCACACATGCAAACACTCTTCCTCCATTGGCTGACATTTAAACAGCATCATCATTACAGGCCGCAGTCTCGCAGGTTGTTTGCTATGATGACATCAGTGACAGCATCAAAGACAAACTGGATGTTGTTGGTGTCTGTAGCGCAGGTTACGTGGGAGTACACCTCTTTCTTGGTGGACTTGTTCTTGTTCTCGTACTGGGACTTGATGTAGGCGATCCCCTCCTCGTAGGTGTCTGGACCTGAGGAGAGAGAGACACAGATGAGGAAGCTGCACGCTGGGAGTCAGGTAAAGGATGAAAAGCAGATGTCATCTCGAGCTTTGCATCAGTGGGATGTGCCACGTTGTCCGTATCAGCACTATTTTCTTATATTTTCAGAAAACGTAACCTTTGACTGTCTAGCTGAGCACAGATTTTGCTGAGGTGGTGTGTACAGAGCTACACTTACTGCTGCCCAAGCTGCAATAAAAATGATACATGGACAACTTTTCTAGACAAAATGAAAATGAGAATTTGACAAATGCAATGTGATGAAAAATGCCTTGTTGCTGTTGGCAGATTTCCTGAATACTGCCAATGAATTATAATCTTTATACAGCAGCATAAGTCTGTGACAGATAAGAGGTCCACGAGCCTAAAGGATGAAACCACTATTCACACGGCATATTGATTAATTTTACAGTGCAAATCTACTCTGTGCCCTTTTAGTTCAACTCCATTATTAACCATGCGAGTTAGTTCTGCCTGTAATCCAGTGATTTGGCATGCAGTGGCTTTAATCAAGAGCTTTCATTTGTTATAATGTTTTTGGAATGAGTCAGATTTCAGTGACTAGAGTAATTGCTTCTAGTGTCACTAATGTCTACTTGGCTCTCAGCCACTAGCAGCACTGTGGCCCGTCCTCATCAGAACAAGTACAGAGGTCATGTAAAAGGACAAAGAGGAGAAGAAGAGGAGGAGAGGAAGCAGGTCTGGAATGCTAATTCTCTTGCACAGTTTTGGTCTCTCTTCACCTTGCTTTCCCACAGTCTTGCTCCGTCTAATTTCTCACACTCCCGCTCTGAGTGTTTTTCTCACGTTCTGTTGTTTCCCCCCTGCACTGCCTTGTCTCTCATTTTCTTCCGTCTCTCACACTCCCTCGCTTGGCCTCTCAGTAACACTACTGAATTCATTCACTCTTTGTTTTGTTCTTGAGCCTGCGCCCGTGCACCCTTTTATGTTGCCTTCCTTTTTTTATGTTTATGCCCCATCCATTCTTCTTTCTGCCAGAAGAACAGTAGTTCTTACAAAAAGCGGAATCGGCAAGTTACAACTTGAACTCTGTTCTCTACGTATTTGAAATTAATGCAATAAATTGCCATGTGCAAGGATAAGCTGCAGACCACATATTCATCATACAGTGCATAATATGAGCTTTCTGTACATGTACCAGTGTATTCAGGGAAGCAGATGGACAGTGGTGACTTGTTGATCTTCTTTTTAAAGAGGTCCTCCTTGTTCAGGAAGAGGATGATAGAGGTGTTCTCAAACCACTTGTTGTTACAGATGGAATCAAATAGCTTCAGAGACTCATGCATGCGGTTCTGTAAAAGAGACATGGGCTTTAAAACATACTCCCAGGTATGCTCAACACAAAAAGCAGTTATACAAGCATCTAAACAACAGACTCGTGTAGGTGAGCATACAGTGTTTACAGTCAGGTCAACAGGTATTTAAAGCTTTCAGCTATTATTCAACAAAAGTATTCCATTAAGCATTTAATAATTTAAGTCATTTTATACACACTCCCTCATTTTCAGAGGCTCAAAGTAACAGACGATGACTGAACTATGGCTTGAACCCATGGACACAATCGCTTCCTCCAGATACTCTGTCAGGCCTTTATTGCAGCTTGTAGGTGGGCCTTCCTGCCTTTAGTCATTTTCAGTAAGTGAGCAAGCTCTATCGGCTGAGATCGGATGATTCACCCAGACAGTGAAAAATGTACCATTGTGAGAAACTCTTATTAGAAACTCGTAAGCTTATTTAGTATGTTTTAGGTCACGATCCATCTGCAATATGTAGCATCACCCATCACGTTTTACACATTTAGGTGAATCTGAGCAGAGAGCATACACCTTCTCTCAGCAGTCAGGTCATCAATAAACCTTCATTGGCAGCCATACATAAATGCCCTTTCCATCTTCATTCTTTTCTTTCAATTATTTTGTTGTAAATTAAACTTGGTTTAATATTCATCATTTTAAGTGAAGATAATCCTTTTATTAACCCTGTACCACAGGACAGGTGTTTTCTCGCATAGATACCTTCCTGGACGTCATGTTGAGTGTTCTTCTGAACTACCAAAGCCAAATGAAAATGAATATATTAAAAAATATTGGAATAACCAGCCACATGTTTAGCTTACCCTCTAAAAACACCTCTAAAAATGTCAGAGTCTGTATAAACATGGTTGTAATTCTTAAACTATTAATACTTTTGTTATTTTCTACAATTGAAGCTGAAAGTACCTACTTAATTTATTTAGTGCTTAACGTTAAAGCCACTATGATATTGCACAATGGCAAAATTACAGAAATTGCGTCACTATTCCAGTAGTTCTGGACCAGACTGGTTGTGTTCACACATACACACAACCAGCCAAATCAAGGAGACAGACACACTGCATACACACTAATAAAGCACAAGGAGGAACTGAGAAAAGAACCATGCAAAAGCAGAACAGAAGTAATGCGGCTTCCTCTTGACTGCGAACACAGCATTTTGCTTTTACCCAGTGAGTGTTTGTCTTTGTCTGCACATGTATCAACATATTAATTTTAGAAAATATTCGTAAACTAGTTGTTATTAAAGTGTTAAACAAAACCATGCATTTTAACTTGCTGGTAATATAAATAAATCCTAACTAATTATACACCGTGGAGAAAATGTTCTGAGTGTAGATATCTGAATTGACCGTATCAGCACATGTTCATAAGGAAATAATCTGCTTATAAATAAATAAACTCCACTGAGTTGATCAATGCATGTATTTACAACAAGTGTTAACTTTTCATTAAAAGGCATGAAAATCTATGATTAATAAATTAAATGGATTTTAGTATTCAGTGTTTATCATCATGATCAGGCACTTGGTCATGGGTTATGTAAATCATCTGCTAATCCTCTAGTTCTCCACATTGAGGTTTTAGCAGTGCTACAACGCTTTGTAGCAAAAGTGCTTCATAAATCTGTCAACTCCAACGAGCACAGATTATACCTTTGAGCAAAAGTATGTAAAACGTCAACTAGCTGTTGGTTTTAAATTAAATTACATTTTTTATTACATTTCTAGTGCTCATGCAAAAAGAGAAACGATTCATACTGTATGGAAAGTGCCCAGTGAAGAAAACACTTAAAAGAATTAGTTGAAAGCAGTTTCTCGCCGTTTATGACCATTTATTATCTGATCATGACAGGAGGGAAAAGAGTGATCCATAGATAGTACTGACCTATCAAATTAGGGGCAGGTATAAAATTAATAACTTACAGCATTACACACACGCGCACACGCACGCACGCGCACACACACACAGCTTTCATCTCTTGAGTGCATCAACTTTTTCGGGAGGTTTCGTACCTGTCTGTGGGAGGAGCAATTGTTGAAGTTCTGACTGCTGATTGGTTAGAGAGGACAGTCGATGGTGAGAGTGACAGGTGGAGTGGAAGGAGCCAGAGATGCTGCAGGGCGGAGCTTAAAGCAGGAACTGAAAATGCAAGGCACCCCACCCAAGTCCCACTTCCCTTGTCTGATAGTGCCCCTCACCCCCACACACAGACACACACATACATCTAGTGCTGAAAAGAAAGTGTTTAGAGGCAGGAGAACAGGATACAGGTTTAACCCAGAGCAGTTGTGATTTTAAAGAATAGCCTGTATAGGACGACCAAAGGTGATGAAAGGCAGAGGAAAAACACAACGCAAGCAGTTCTGGAATTGAAAGAAGCAAATTACGAAGGAAATGTAGTATAAATGTGTTTCTGTGCACATGTGTGCACTGTAAAACTACACAAGAAGAACCTAACCTAAGATAAGCTGTTCCCTCATTCCATTGCTCTGCTAATATCTAATCTGCATTTTCAGCATTTAATTAGCCAAAATAAGGTCTTAACAAGTTTCATTTACCATAGTAATATGTCAGCATTACATGTTTTACCAGCTACTCTACTCTCTATACTGGTCACAGTTGTTTAGAAGCTCACTGTCAAACAAAAAGAGGTTTATCTTTAAATTTACAACCCATTTACAGACATGTGTGCCGTATTTATATACTTGGTAACCTGGTGCCTATAAAAGGTTACACTCCAATTTCCTTTATATGTATACATATTTTTATATACATCACTTTCTCAATGCAATTACTTAGAGAATGTTATATTTGTTTGATTGTGGAATATTTATCACTGTGCAAAGTATTGTGTAAATTCTAACTCACATGCGATGGATGTGTCAGGTAGTAGAAGGGACAGAGGACGTGGGAGCTCACTGAAAAACATTTGGTTATTTGTCTGGTAATTAAATCTCCCACGCTAATAACACTTACTGTTGATCAGAACAGTAAAGAGTTTGTCAGAATAAAAGCTAGATCTGCTACTATTGTAGCTGAATTTTTGTTTATGAGTGTGAAAGATAATTTTCTATTTTGGTTCATGCATTTTGCATCATACTGGGTTGTTTTCTTCTACGTTAACTTTTTAGCAGGGGGCTGTGTTGGGAAGGATATGAAATGTGTCTCATCATTACACTCTAGTCTTTACTACTAATCTTAATTCTTATCTTTGTCTGTTTCACCATGAATTTCTCCCCGTGTCACTGTTTTATATCATTGCTAGATGAGCCCTTGCTGTTTGATGCTTAAGGATTTCTGGTAACATAGTTAACAGAATGCACTTACCAGGAATCGGAGATTCTTCCTGCTATCATATACTACCGCAGCTGAGCTCAAAATATCACGATGACTTTCAGTTTGGACAGATATCAACAAAATTAAATGGATTCAGATAAGAAGCATAAACAGAAACTGTTTGGGAGCATGTTTGGTGACGGATATTTCCTGTCTGACGTTTGTCTGGTGCTCCCAGCTCACAGAGATGCTTGATGACATCTACGTAAAACTGAACACAATTTTCCAGCCTGAAATTCTCAGAGGGTCCACTTTAGGCTTATAAATAGCAGTGAACGCAGTGCATTGCAATCATCTTATTTGTTTCACGTTACACAGTTTCATCTTTAAAGCCACATTAGCTCAGTGTTTGAGTGGTTTCTAACTGTCATACTTTTCCTTAGGCTTTCTTTAGCTAAAAACTGAACAGGTCCATTAGGTTTTGCTGTTCAATTTGTGCAGAAAGGGCTAAAAAACTCAAAATAAGGTTAAAATACATTGAGAACAATTTAACATACACACCATAATATTGCTGTGTTAAAAAACAACAACTCCTAGATTCCCAATCGACTCTCATAAGAATTTCTAAAGATCGATTTAACCATTTAACATTTTCTGCCCTTTTTACAAAAAGATATGAAAAAAAGACCAGATGGGCATTTTGAGCTTCCCACAGTATACCTGCTACATGTGAAGATACTAAAATACCATGGCAGTAACCTTAGTATGGTGGCTGCTTGGAAAACGGCAAAAGGTAATAATCATTTTTAAATGAAATCAATTCTTGAAATTTGAATGAATTACCAGCACTACCCCTTAATGCAATTCATGTAATTCCATTTAATCCATGGTTTGCGTCATCTGTGGCAGGACCTCTGATTTGCATAGAGGAAAAATATCTCATGCACAGTATTCTTTAGTATTTTTTGCATAGAGGAACAACTAACAGTGTCTGCCCCAGAGGTGGAGCGCTAGGAGTTTGGTTAAACAAATGAGTCAAAACAGCATTTTGAATATGGCCTTCGGTGGTATTTCGCCAATTTATTTACATTATCTAATATTAGATATCAGTGCGCAATTCCAACAAAAGGAAACACTGTGGCTCCACAGAGCCAAAGTACTTAACAGGGACGTAAAACATATCCCAGTACTTATAATAGGGTCAGAAGGCAATGTGGTGACTGAGCAAGCATCAGCAAGAGAGGAACAGGAAAGAAAACATACAGGTGTAAACATCTGCCCTTACCGTGGTCTCGTCCTCGTGCAGCACCTGGTCGTATCCGCTGAGCGCCACACAGAAGATGATGGCCGTGACGTCCTCAAAACAATGGATCCACTTCTTCCTCTCCGACCTCTGACCTCCCACATCAAACAGCCTGACGGGTGAACGCACAGATGAAACATACAGTAGATCTTTTCCAACCTCAGTTTGTTAACCAGGTCTTAGTTGGTCGGTGGACCTGCCAGTTTCTTCGTTCTCAGTTGTGGTCAGATGCATTTACTAACTGGGCTTATTTCCAATCTCTATTGCCTCATTCATCCAATAACGACAAGTCACTTTCACATTTGACAATTCTGGTTGCTTTCCCAGTCCAGAAAGTGGTTCTGTCTCTTGTAGTGGTCTGATAATACCAGCTTCTGTGTTCAAAAACATCAGTCAGCCTCCCCGTTTGTTATTTCGGAGCACTCAGTGATGCCACAAAGTGCACCAGAATGCTTCTCTGAACTCTTCTTTTCCCCATCACATACTGAATATTCTCCCTCTGTTAAGGTGCATTTCATAAAGTAATATGTAAATGCAACAATCATTCATAGGGGTTTATCTTTAGATAGTTCCCAACAAACATTTTCCCTTATTCCAGATGCTAAAAGGACTTAAATGCACCAGTCTCTCCATGATGCAAACATGGTGTATATAACATGGTGTCATAAGTAAAAAGATATGACGAGTGCAAAGGAGACTTGGAGCATTCTTTCCTGTCCTCTGTCTCCATGACTTTGCAGGCTCAATTAAACAATGTGATGTTTTGGTAAGCACAGCAGTTACTGCATATTAAGTGCACATTATCTTTGGCACTGCAACAGCAAGTGCAGTAACACTATACGCCAGTTTAATACCTCTTAATAACCAAACAATTTCCAAGAAAAAAATAACCCATCTACAGAAATGAACCTCAAGTGTCTAAGCTGGGAAGGACCTCTCTGTATTTTCAGTGGTTAGAGTGTACCAGAACCTCCACTTTCAGAAAGGATACATGAGCAATGCACCCACACACTGCCTGCCTGCCTGTAATAGCAAGTGAGCTGACATTATTTAGGCTTCGACAGCACTTCACTTACTAAACCATGAGAGCAACAGCGGGCTGCATCATTGAGGAGAACTAAAGTTGTCGACACTTCTGAACCGAGTGTGTAGTTATTTAGAAAGTGTGTTCTGTGTGTGTGTAGAGGAAACACCGAGACTGAAAGTAAGAGGAAAACTGAAACAAACATCGAGTGTGATGGTGCATCCATCCAGAAAAATAATTGGTGTTTACAGTTTATTAACCTCTGTGCTCTGTGTGCCTATCAATACGTTGATTTTTATGTGTGTGCACCTGCACGCAAGAAGGGCAGAAATATGGTAATTAAATAAGAAGTCAGGAGAAGACTCCTCCCCAGCCTACCTCCTTCCTTTTCCCCCACCATCCCATAACGCCTCTCCTTTCTGTCCTCATTCCCACAGCTCCTTGCTCTAATTGAATCAGATCTCATTAAAACGACAGTCAATCATGAATGTAGATACTTTTTAAAATATTTTGTCTGATTAATTACAGAATGGAGCACTGCATGTGTAGAAACGAGGCAGGCAGAGGAATGAGTAAAAGACACTCGTGATGCTAAATACTGACCTGAAGTGGAGGTTTTTAAAGGTAAAGTGTGTCTCGACGATGCCGGTGGTCTTGACTCGGGTCCTCAGGATGTCCTGCTCTGTCGGCTGGTAGTCTGCCGCACCAATGCGATCTAGGCTGTCCAGGTAGCTGTACAGACACACATGACAAAAACTAGGTTAGCTACCGTTACCAAGGCACAGCAGGAGCATCCGTCAGCTATATTTCCTCATGGTTATGGTCCCTGTGCACATCCATTACACAAGACAATCTCCAGATGTGAAAACTGTTTTGTGTCTTGTCTTCAGTTTATTCCCAGTCAAAGGTGTATATTTTTAAATTGTCTCTTAGCTTATTTAGATTTGTTTTTCTATTTCTAAACACTTAATACTGTATGCCATTTGTCCTGTCCTGCTTAAGCTGGAGTCACATCGTCTCGTCTCTCTACGTACCTGTACTTTGATAAATCTGCCACTCTAAGTACCTTAGTATTTAGTACAACAGTAACTGCATTTGGTGAAATTTAGCAAAAGGTCAGTGCTGATGCCACTTCCATTCTTTACTGGAGGGTTATAACAAGATCGAGGTCTGCTCAGATCTACCAGTGCTTCTGTACATTTCCCGTCTAAGTCTCATGTAGTAGTTATTGATCACCCTGACACAGTAGGACAAGCAGCGTGGTCATTTAAATGGACACGTTAGTGGTGCCGTAATCTACTTTGCATTACGTTATAATATGAAATATAATATACATAATGAAGTATATTGTGGCGCAGGTGGATGACACACTAAGCATAATGACAACAATATGACATTCACCAACTACATTGCTGTCGTCAGTAATGGTTGTAAATAGGCCTTGTAATAGAATAGTCTGGATCACAGGAGGCTTCTACTACTATCTCTCTACATTCAGATTCATTGTGGCTTAAGTTAGGATTTGGAGATATCTCTATTAAAATACAAAAAGCATCT
>JAUMHF010000023.1:3502608-3517005 GCA_032359275.1 Microctenopoma steveboyesi | reverse complement strand
CTATCTCTCTACATTCAGATTCATTGTGGCTTAAGTTAGGATTTGGAGATATCTCTATTAAAATACAAAAAGCATCTTCAGGATCAAAATGAGCTTTAACGCACCAATTCTTCTAAATGAATAAATAAAGCCTCTCAGCCTTAGGCTTTATAAAATGCATCTAAAACAAAAAGAGAAACTAAGTTGCTTCACAGAAAAACATCTTGGCAAGAAGTGAGAAAGGGAAGTGGGTACTAAAGATGACTATGTTCAGCCACGTAATGGAAGTGGACATGTATTCTTTTTATTGTTAAAGTATTAATTAAATAATCCCTAATGGTACAGTTCAGAGAGCCGTCTAACAGACGTTGGGCTGCTCTTTGGATAGGGATCATCATTATTAGATCACCTCATCGCCAAGCAAAGAAGACGACCACGGAGAATATGTTGTTCTGATTGGCTGGCATCGTTTCTTTGTCTCTGCTGACTTTTAGCACGGTAATGCCAAACAGATGATACGATCCTTTACATGTCCTACTCGCATCTTAACTTCTTAAATCAAGTGCACAGTGAGAGCTCTATTATATAGCATACTAATTATTTTGTCCTATTCAGACATTATTGCTGTTCTAAGGCAGAGGAGACGCTCTGAAAGATACGTAACATAGCAGAGATGAGCTGAAAATATAACCACAATATGCATCCATCTAGAGTAATGGATATAAACTTTTATTTATAGATTGCCGAGAGTGTTGTTTCAGAGCTTTTAGATGGATGCTGAGCTACTTCTAAAAGAAAGAGAAAAAACTAAAGAGGGAGGAGATACTGAGCTCATGGTAACAAGAAGTGGTTGGTACACACCGAACACTCAAACTATTGATTACACAGAAAGCAATATGGGTATGAGCTCAGAGAGGAAGAGGAAGAGCTCAAATAAAGAAGACGAAGAGAATGTGAGAAGAAGCAGGATTACTTTCTCCTAAATACAAACAAGTGACAGGTTCACCACACTAGACTTTCATCTGACTGCTTGTTGGCAGTGATGGACAAAGAACTCAGACCATTTACTTAAGCATCAAGAATAGATTATTCTAGGAATGTATTCAAACACATAACCTGTATATCTGATCACACAGTACATTAGCCCAAAAATGACTCTTAATGCACAAGGAATCATTGAAGATCAACAATTATCAATTCATTATCATTCTCACCGCGCAACTTTAATAGAAAACACTGCTCGCGTTGGCCTGTGCTTAGTGGCCGGATTGGTGGAGCTCAACTGGCTTTCGTTAAACAGTTCCTTTAATTTTTTTGAGAAATGTTTTATAACATGAAAATGAATTGAATGATAACAAAATATTTTGGTGCTCACGCACTTATTGAAGTGAGCCTGCTTTCAATAGTCATTCTCCAGCACATGTGTACAGCTTTAGAACGAATGCTCTCAAGCTGCTACAGTAGAAGTCAGTGAGTCTATTCGTTCACGTTTGAAAACATCTCTTTATTAATATGTCTCTGTGCTCCTTTTTCTTTTTCCTGTCAGAATCCACTGTCTGTAAAGAACTGAAAAAGGTAGTAGGCTGTAGTCAGATGTTTCTATAGACAAAGGGGAGGAAGAAAGAAAGGTCAGTGAAAGCTGCCATTATTGCTGGAGCTTATAATGACCTTTATTGCCATGGGAGGGTGAACTGTCTTTGCATAGAAGCTGTCCGTGTCTCCTCTTGACTGATTCCGCCCGGGAGTAAAAGTATTTTTGACATGTACTGTCCTAACACGAACACTGATGTTATTTAATGTACTTGAACTACTGTACCCTGAAGGCAAAACAGTACAGACAGTTTTTTAGATGACAAACAGATGCCGACCAGCACTGCATTAGGTTTTTTTCTCTCTCATCCTGATATTTTTCTTCATGATGCACTAAGTCGATTAACTCCAGACCCCAGTGTATGCTTGTCTCATTTCCCTGGTGATGTACAGAATTAAAGATTATCACTGAACGAGTGTACTGCACAAAAAAAGACGCGCCGAAAGAATGTTATCTAAGAAGCAATAATGACAAGGATGTTTCCAGCATAGAAAGCTGCAGAGTTCTCCCAACAAGATGCAATATTCAATTTCAGTAGAGAATAAAGCCAATCAAAAGAAGAACTACAAATGATAGAATACTGTAGCTGGCCAAGTTGGTCTTCATTGGACTAAAAAAATACATTTTACATGATCATAAACACAATATTTCTGTTGTATTAATGCATTTTGAAGCCAATATTGTAGTCGTCTTATAATATGTGTATGTGGCATGTGTGTTTGTCACAAGATCAGTCTAAAGAGACTGCTCAACTGCCCTCCTGCAAAACCGTTGCTAAGTAACAAGCCTTCAGATGTTTAAGATGCCCCCCTCCTGTTGTGATGTCCTGACACATATTTACAACCAGCACATTTTTGTAGAAGCTGCAGTGATATGATGTAATACAGTATGACGAAAAACCCTGTTGTTACTTAGGCCCACAGAAGACTAAGCTAAATCAGGGCATGTCACACAGCTACGGCTACCTACATCATGACCACTATTTTGTATTTTAGCCTTGCATAAAGAAAGCATGCTGAAAAACATTACTGTCTCTGTTAAAGTTAAAATGGACGAACTAGCTTTGCTTTACAACCTGGAAGGAAACTTGGCGATGAATAAAAATCAACCAGTATTTCTGACATTTAACTTCAATAAGATCTAAACAAGAACACTTTGATCTATTTAATAAGGTAGTTTTCAGCATAATAAACCAAAGCACTGAAGCCATCCTCCTGCCCAGTGTTCATCTGGCATTTTTATGCAATAGTGTGTGTGCAGAGGACGTAGTAATGTATTATTTTAAATGGAGGTCAACTGGATACATGCATGCCAAAGGCAGGGGATGTAAATCACAAACAGAGTGTATGTGTATTGTGGTAAATAGGTCGGTACATGCAGGACATTTGCACAAGGATAGAGAAAAAGAGAGAAGTGGCTTCAGGCAGTACTTGCTCTGCTGAGAATAGTGCTTTCTGCTTTCAATGTAATACAAACACACTACATGCATGTACTGTGACAAATACACCCTTCACATAACCTTTTTAACTAAATACCTAAGCTGTATCGAAGTGTAACAGCAACAGATGACAACGGAGCCCTTCAAAGCAAAACCTGTCAAAATGTCTTTATTAAATAAATATGATTTTAAAAAGCAGCACCTACACACGGTGATCACAGTGTGGTCTTATCATAATAACTGTGCATTAATCTTTAATGTGACATTTAACACACACACACACACAGAGTGGATGCTCTTTGAGTTAATTGACCACAAGTAAATGTTAGTGCTTCTTCCAAGATGTCTGCCACAATAAGAAAACAGCCCTTCTATCTCCATCTCTGCCCTTTTTAGTCCTATTTGGCTTTCAGTCATTCAATCATTCTTTGCCCAAGCGTCAAGTGTTTAATTCCTCATCTTAAACTTCTTTTCCGCCGCTCTCTTCTCACTCTTATGTTGCCTCCATGTCTGAATTAGAGTCCCATCAAAATGGTGCAATGTTGTGATCTCATCTCCATGTAGGTGTGGTTTTTAAATCAACTAGTTATCATTGCAGTGATCTAACTGTTGGACTGTTGTCGTGCTGAGAGTTTCTGACACAATGACTAGTTCCAGTAAATTAGTAAGCTAGTTAAATCATGCCTGTAGTATAGTAGAAATAAAAGGAAAGGGAATCTTTGCTTTTCCAGACTGAAGCAATGACTTACTAACGAACACACATCAGCTATAATTCCAGAGGAGCACACTTTCCACGGAAAACCTCACTGCTTTGATTCTGCTAATTATGACATTTACCATCAGTTAACTAAACTAAAACATAGCGTTCATTTCCCTCACTGCATGTGTATTTAAAGCCTACAAGAGTCGTGTAGTGTGTGTACAGCACACGGCGGCATAGATCAATGGCACCCTCCATCTTTATGCCACTTTGTGACTTGACTGAAAGTATAGTACACAATTAAGCAAACAAACATGGCATTTGAGGGAAGTGACGTTCCCTTCTCTTTCCCATCAATCTTTCCCTATTGCCCTCCCCCCTTAGTTTCTACACCTCCACCCACACACAAGCTTTCAACGTAAACCATGCACGGTGCAGTACTTGTGATAATGTGTCATTATATTTGGTGGATTTATAGGATTATAAATAAATAGAGGTATATGTGTATGTGTGTGTGTGTTATTTTAAAGGTGGGTGGGATAATGGCCTGATGAGCTTCTACTCTTTAGCTTGGTACACTCCCACACTTTACGAGCTGTGTCAGTGATATGATACTTCTGTGGCAACCAAGTTTAAACAAGTATAAACTACAAGAGAAGATGAGAACATGAGAGAAGTACACACAAAAAAATACCCCTGTACATTACACAAAAAAAATGAACACGTGCACTTACTACTGTGCGGAGTCGTTTAGCTGGTACTCTCGGGCGCGGCTGAAGCATTCCTGGATACCTGAGTCGGACCACAGGCGCATCATGGCGGAGAGCAGCTCGGCAGAGTAAGGCTCTGTGTCCTCCATGCGACTGACAACATCACACACCATCTTAGCATCCGCCTAGAGTAGACATAGGAGGGAGGAGGCGGAAGATTAGTATTCTTAGGGGCTTGTGGAGGAGCTGTTCAGGGTTGTAACATTATTCAAACATTAATTATGAGACAAACTACCATTACAGGAAGACTGCCAGCCCGTACAATGCCTTGTACAATGCCTCTATTTTTAGATTTTGCAATTAAATGCATTCACCATTTCTTTTATATATAACGTTTTTAACACGGTTTTGTATTTTTGTATTTGTTATACTTTTGATTTCATGGGTTGTGATTGACCTACATGCACCTGTGTTGATTACTGATGATGTTACTGATTACATACTGATGTCAGGTATGAGTTGTGAGCACCACCACTGACTGAAGCTAGTATTCGACTTGCTTCGAGGAACGCCAGCTGCAGTCAGAACGCTGGAACATTTCTCATTTTAGGCAGATCAGAAAAAGAATGAAAGCTCATTTAGGTCCATTTATTCTCTAGTCGGAAATCTATCTTTCAACATTCCTGTGTCATTACACATCTTGAGCCAGTACAGACTCAAAAAAACATCAATCTACTGCAGGCCTGAGTACAAATTTTCTTTTAATGTCATAAAATTGCTATGTGGGCAAACCTTCAAGATGACGCCTGACATTTAGGATTAACTGGCTTTTAAAAACAACAACTGCCATAACAAAGATGGGTGGAAACAGAAACTATTTTAAATAGCATGCCAGTTGAGCATAGGCAAGGTGACACTTCTTTGTTAGCTAGTTGTTTATAGCTACAAAAGACCAAAGTGAAGGCTGTTGTCATGCAGCAATGATGTGGCTCTGGTTCCTCGGGCTGCAGAGACCGTTAGTCTGCACTGGGTTCCTTCCAGACATAGAGGCAGATAAATCATCTCCTGGTAACTGACATAACTGACAAAGAGTCACTATCCTAAACCCTAAAGCCATTTAGATCATATAATTATAATAGTTCCGTCAATATGGTGCCAATGTCAACACCACAGAGTAGCTGCCAGCTCTGGTTTACATCACACTACGTTAGTACACCGACTACTTGATAATACAGTAATCACGAGGTTCCCATTGTGAAACGACAGACAGTGGTAACACGTCATAATTCACTTAGACGATTCTGTTGAAATTCCATCAATCAATCGTCAATCCCATATTTACACTGTCTTACCACAATCCATTTAAAGGGGTCACATTATGCATTTTGTGGTTTGAAGTTATATATGTATGCACACACAAACACACACTTGATGTAAGTTGGGTGGCTGAGCTACACAGTCAGAAGCCCAATGCTTATGAGGGACGTGTTCTTGAATGCTGGCTGATATACAGGTGGCTACTCAGAACACACAGGGATGGAGGCAAAGCTCAGCTGAGCCTTTTCAGTGTTAAAGCCAGAGGTGCCATTGCAATAGGCATCATTACATGTATATGTTGGACTTGGTAGCAGCATTTAGCATATATGCAACTGAATAGCACTGTCAAATCAAATAATCCATGCAACATTATACCTTGGTAACGGCATCCCTTCAACAATATATCATCTGTTCTAATGTCATAACGAATTAAATTACTTTTTAACCAGTTAGACAGAACAATATGACTATTGAGTGTTATTCCCTGCACTGTAATTTTAGCCAGCCATTATAATTAGATTGAGCAGCACTCAGTCTGGAATTACAATAAGTGAAGCCATGATTTGTTTGAGTTTACACATTCCCCTGAAATTAACAGTGTGAAAAGCAATCAGAAGGAAATAATAACAGATTACACGAGTTTGGAGATTTGACCGAGCATGCTTATGCTTCCCCAGCAGCAACCTGATTAAAGTTCACCCTCTGACACACTGACACCTGGGAGTTGCCCGGTGCAACCATTGTAGTCTTACCACAGTCTGATTTCATTTACTGAATGATTTAATCAAAATGCAAGGCTAACCCCATCTCTTCTTACTAAGTTCAAAAAGCTAATGTCTTCCCCAGCAGACGGAGGGATATCACGTTGTTTTTTTTTATCTACATTCAACCAATACAGGCTGCCAGTTTTCTCCTCCCTGTCTGTCTGACTCGAAGCCTATCACTCACACTTTCTGAGCCATTATCCATCCGTCCATCATCATCATCATCATGATCTGTCAGTTTAGTCTTTTTTTATCCATCTGCCCTTCATCTCTCCTTTTATCTATGCTCACGGCCATGTTTGTTTTTGCCATGTTTTGCTCTTCTCCCTTTGTCCTTCCCTGGCCTCTTTTCTCTCGCTTTATCTGTACTTCTGTCCATGCTGTGTCTTCACACCAACCTTTTTTTTCCTTTTTTCCTCATTGCCTACCTTACCGTCCTTTGGCCATACTTTTATTGAATGTGTCCTCTGAATCTTCCTAACGAATTCCCTCCTCTCTCTTTGGCTCCTCTCCCCTTCCCCACTATCTGTCCTGCTTCAGTCCTACGTTTCCCATGTCTAACACTTGTGTGAATCTATGTGTGCTTATGTGTGTGAATATAAAATTATGGGACGTCTCATTCTAAATTGAGACCTTTTTGGAATAATTGAAAGGTAAACACATACTACAAAGATACAACCACAACACTAAAAATCAAACAAAAGGCTGTAAAATGCTGTGTTGTCTTACAAACAAGGAAGAACATTTTGACAACCAACTACTTTGGCAAAAGCTCAGTAATACGAGTGGGTAGAAAAAGATAATCTTAGACTCTCTCAGAAGTAAAGACGGGCAGAGGATTCACCAATCCATTCAAAGATGCGTCTACAAATCGCTAGCCTTCCTGTGAGCAGGACCATAAAATAATGTATGTGTAACAGTTTGTTAAAGTTCACTTTAATGATGGTGGTAACAGCTCTCTTCACTTCATTTTACTCATCATTTCAAAAAGGCAAAGTCTGACAGCCTCCTGGGTGGTAATAAACAAAGTTATAATCTTCCACAAGTATTATCAGTCCTTCATCCCTTCCCTTTAATCTAGATGTGATTCACCTGCCCTTCGACATGCTGGTCACAAGTATATCTAGGGAAAAAACAGGGGGTCATGACAGTGACAATGACCAGGACATAGATATAAACCCAACTCCATGATCTGATCTTTGGTCTGCTCAGACACCACAACACCGTAAACATGGTTCCTTGCTAATGTTGAAGCTCCCGCCATCGGTCATCCTGGACCAGGCGCCAGTCCCATTAGCAGGGATCTGATTTGGTGTAAATGACGAGTTGAGCTTTGTTCCATCTTCCTCTCTGCTAGTGAAGCTGTCTTCTCTGTCAACCCCAACACAACGCCTGATATGGAATGAGGGAGATTGTGTACATCTGGTTGTGTGGTTATGAATGAGGGACAGCATCATGAGAAGAAACCGAGCCTGTGTGTGTGTGTGTGTGTGTGTGTGTGTCCGTCCATCCAGACAAGAGTGCGTTCCAGTTTAAAGTACTGGGCAGTGGGCCACAGACACACTTAAAACCCACAGACAAAGCCAAGGATACTGTCTAAACAGACATACTGGAAAGCACAAACACCCACGCTTACACACGGTATGTGTGTGTATGGGTTTTTGTGTCATTGTAATGGACTGTTCAGACAAGCACAGGAGAGGTGCTCCCTACGCACAACAATGTTCTGCAGTTGTCAAACTGCAAAACTAATTATACTTTAATCAGATAAAGGTTAAAAGATAATCACTCTTTGTCTTAACACAATAGTGTAAATGCACACCAGTGCCATGTTATAACAACCTGTGCTTTTAGGTGAGCTGTCCAAAATTGATCTAATGAGGCACGCGCACCAAGTGCTGGGCTCTGGTGAAGCTGAAGTTGGGATGTGTTGAGCATGTTTACTTACATGCTATCCACCAGCTCCAAACTGGGCTACTCACTGCTTTGATTAAAACTTCATGTCACTCCTTTGGTTTCCTCTGGAACTTTGTCAAAGCATATATGTAGAAAAACTATTTTTATATGTCTCAGTATTATACAGTTGGTCGCATCTACACTGAATTTTACTGTGTTCATTAAGAAATGCAGGCAATAGGCAGACCAACTGACTGCATGTACACTGCAGTAAGCAAGTGGTACCCATCATGCAGACTCTTCTGTCTTATATTTAGGTAAGCAAAGCAGCCCAATGTAGATGCATCTTATCTCATATCTACCCCCAAGGGAGATAATATTACAATCACAGTCAGCTTTGATCTGCAGCCATTTCTAAATTCCATTAATCATCTAAAATGGAATACGGACTATAAATTACAATATTACAAGCTTGAGTAATTCTGAGCCATTTGCAGTAACAAATGAGTAATGTGTTTTGACAAAAGGTAGAGGGAAAATTACTTATAAATCTACAAAATTAACTTCTTGTCAGCTGAGTGAAGTTATTACACAGAAAGCATTCACCATTGTCATTCCACTTCAGTCATGTTTTGTTTAATTGTCAGTGTTCACAGATGTATTGTAGGTGTGGAGTGTTGTTGTGCTTTCATTGAAGGAAACCGAAAGAATGTTTTAATTAATGTTGGGTTTTCATAAGTGCAGCACGCCTAATATTGTTTTATTGTCTATTAGAAAGTTTGGCCAGCCAGCAGCATCGATCAGATCTATTCCAGATCCATCAGGATCTGATCAGGATCTGATAGATCTATCAGAATTATTGTTGTTACGATATCCAAAAACACGCCAGAATTCGTGGAAGTTAAAGTTGTTGTTTTTAAATGGCACAAACCTTTTGTGCACAGTCCACATACAGGTGAGGGCACTGTCATGACATTCACATCTGTAATGACTGCACTGTTGTCATTATGTAAACAGCTGTAGTTGTTTCACGTTAGCTTACGAAGCAGATCGCGTATTAGCTGTGACTTCTTTGTGGCCAATACATGATCTTTAAAAGTCACATTAAACTTGTGTTCATATGCTTCTGTGGTATGAAAGTTCTCTCTGCCTATTTTAACACATTACTGTGCTTCTAGATAAAAACTCCTCCAGATGACATAATCTAAACTGAAATCTCATCCCTGTGATGTCATTGGGAGTTTCTCTGGAGTCTGTTGGCCTTGGCCACATGTTAAAGACAAATCAAATCTGTTATGAAACGACTACAAAGATTCATAAGAGAGCACCACGCCTGCTTCCATGGCTAATATACAGGCACCAAAGGAACAGAGAGAACTGAACATGTAAGAGTGTGTGTGTTGTCGTCACAATGAGCATTAGACAATCAGATCTTGCAGAGAAACCATGACTGGCATTCTTTATCAACAATCTGTTCTCACTCCTTTTTTCTTTCTCAGCCTTGAGTGGACACTTCTGCCTACTCCCTTTCAGACATAAAATGTAATCTATATTATGAAATGTTTGCGAATGCAAATGTTTGAAATAAAAAATCACAAAACAAAAACAAAAGCCTTTCCTGTTTCTCTTCTAAAACTGGACTCATTCAGTCATCTTCTTCATCCTTCTTGTCAATCACGTGCTTTCTTTCACTTTCTCCTTGTCTGTCAGTCTATCATTCTTCCTCTAGACCATGGATAGCCAACCCTGGTCCTCTAGGGCTACAGTCCTGCTAGCTTACAGCTAAAAACCTGATCCAAGTAATCAGTAGTAGGTAGGGCAGGGATAATATGAAAACAAACTGAACAGTGCCCCCCCCAAGAACAAGGTCTAGCTACCTGTGGACAACACTCACATGACACCACTGTAACAAAATGGTAAACACACAAACAACCCTACAGTCCTTCATTTCTCGTCCTGCTGCAGCATGTTTGTCCCTCCACCTTGCCACTTCATCTCATTACCATCTTTTTTCCCCTCTCTCCTCCCCTATCGTCTGCTGGCACACCCCACCCTCTTGTTCCATCTTTTTTTTTTTTTGCCCGCTCTCACTCAACTATCTTGTTCTCTTTAACTCCTCCGCATCATGTGACTCAACTGCAGTTGCCATGGAGACCATCCTCATTTCCCAGGAATGCAATCGTGTCTGATTCACTCTCTCTCGCCTTTTCCTTCCATTCTGCTGCATTCTCCTTCTCCTCCTCAGCATCATCTTTTCCCTTCATCTCTCCCTCCATCACTTGATCCTCATTACTTCTCCTCTCCCCTTTTCCAACCCCATCCTCATTTCTATTTTACTCCTAATATACAGTTTATATGATCAATAACTGTCTGTTCTTTATAGACTATAGACTTTATGTCCTGCCAAAGCATCTTGAGGCACACACAATGATTCCTTCACTCTCTTCCTTCCTCCCTCCCTGTAGCACTTGCTAAATGATGGAAGTGATGAAATATTTAACTGTTGTTCAGCCCTCCTGTAGACTGCCCCAGAGGAGCCCTAACACACACGTATATACGTATACCAGCGTGTGTGTGGTCTATGCTTTGCTCCAGCAGAGTTTCCGTTGCCACCCTCAAAGGCAGCCTGCAACCACACCCAATAGTGCACGCTCACACACACAAACACACAAACACACACACACACACACACACACAGAGGAAAGAGGCAGGGAATACGGGGTGTGTACAGTATGTGCCGACTGCTGAACTACACTTGGTCAACAGCAGCATGAGTGCTTTAAAAAAATATGTCCCTACCTCAATCTCAAGAGACATGGAGAGGAGGAGGAGCAGCAGGCACAGCTTTGCATGTAATCACAACCATGTACATGACTGCTACCAGACATTAGATATGCACAACCTTTGTTTCTGCTGTTGTTGCACAGAGCTGCATGACAGCCTATTCACGAAGCTACTGCCAGCCTCTCACTACTTGGATGCGCAGTGAGCCTCATGAACACGTATTCACATTTTCTGATGTTAATTTGAGAGTGCTCTTCTCTGTAGGGTGTGCTTTTACACTACAGCTCTGTGCTCCAATTTTCCAGGACATTCGCTTACTGCATGTATCCCTTCTGTTGTGAGTTATGACATTGGGAAATACGCCCAGCTTCCAGTAATAGATGTGCCAAAATTTAGAAATTCTGAATTATAACTTAAGACAAATCCCAGCCTTAAATTGGCAAGTTCATGCTAAGCGTAAAAGTGAGCAGTCTAAGCGTAGAATAATTGCTGGCACAATGTATTCTAAAGCACTTTATTTATATTCAATCAGACTATGGTGCTACTTCAAAATAAAAGACATGGTATAAATCCTACACACACACACACACACACACACACACACACACACACACACACACACACACACACACACACACACACACACACAGATCAGGAGCTCAATCTGTTTTAGTTAACAGACATTCTTGAAAAAAGACCTACAATGGTTATTCCTCTCCCTCTGACCATCTGGTCCTACCTGTGCCAGTCTGACACTTTGTATTAGAGACGCCTTTACTGGTCTCAGAAAACTGAATGTGACTCTATGCTGGGTCGTTAATGTTTTCTCTGGTCTCTGTTTTGCCATATTGTACCATCCCATTTTTGTTGTACTCTGCTTTATCTTTGCAACAAATCACTCTGACCTTCCCTTTGTGTGGATTAAAGACTGGCTGATCATTTTAATGTATCAAAAAGAAAAAGCGACATGAGGGATTAATAAACACTTTATGTGCTTCACATCCATCCTTTAAATGTATGCAAGTGAATCTCTATTTTCACACTTCAGATTTATTTTTTTGACCCCAATCTCAAAAAACAGATTCTGACATTTCTTTCTGCACGAGAGTCCTTATATATAGCAAAGACAAACAACTGTAAAGTAACTGCAATAGTTAGAATAACAAGTACTTCTGTTTGGGTGTCGTCTCTCTGGCAGTTTAGCTAAGGTAATTATACACATTACAGTGTTGGCGTCTGTACGTGTATATTTGTGCCCTGCTGCCATCCATGCCCACCATCAGCGCAGTGCATTCTTAAATTATAATGTCTGTTCACCTGTGTTATGTTAAAGTTCAGGCTGCTTGGCTCATGAGAGCAGTAACTCTTAAGAAAGTACAATGTTTAAATTGGTCATTACAGCATATTTGAAGGGGGCGTAACATGCAAAGTGTGATGTGCCTGTTTTTGGTAATAATGGACATGAACATATGAAGGCAAAGCCAAGGTCTTTCTACAGTGTTTTGTTTGATGACATTAACCAGACGCCTCTGTTGTTTGATGAAGCCATTACTCTGGCTTTAGAGGTTGATGTTCTGTCCATCATAGCTGAGTGTAATGCAAATGGATGTAGAATTACTGAGGACAATGACTGCTTCCTGGAAAAAAGTGGCTTTCACTCCAAATAGAGAGAGAGCCTATCACAGTTCAGATGTGTTTTAATTTACCAGTCAGTTCTCAATGAATCACTAGGTGAATGGTTTAGTAATTAAAAAAGAAATAATCCACCCCATACTTGCTTGAGCTAACTGAAATGGTTAAATTGACCTACGGGCACCATAGAGCAGTTCCAGGCATGATCAACATTGGAGGAAAAATCCATGACTAAATGGAAAATGACTACACATCCCTGCAGGCCTGAGGGTCATTGGGAGGAGGTTGGGGGGGGGGATGCATTGAACCAGCGGGAAGAAGTTGCTAAGGAAGAGAACAAGTAAATGTTTTTGACTATTTCTTAAAACTAGTTTGCAAAAGAAAGAATAAATGTACCATACTAATTGTTTTGTTTTACAGATAGTTGAAAGTCACCTTCACTCCACCTTCATCACTATCAGCTTGAGACCACCACTAAATATATGTGAAACAAAAAGTAAGCAGAAAATGTAAAGATGCCACTCTATCCATCTATTCTTATTAGTTGCCCTCTCTATTAGTGGTCCCAGCATTCATTGAGTCGAGGTACACCCTGGACAGGTGGTCAGTCTTTCACATGGCTGACACCGAGACAGACAACCATCCACACCCCCACCTATGGGCAATTCAGAGTCACCAATTAACCTGCATGCCTCTGGAGAGAACCCCCACAGACACCAGTAGAAAATGCAAAAAAGTGCCCCTGTTAAGTTTAAAAGTAAGGCTGGGCACCTGGTGGAAACTATAAATAAGGACACATTGGCATAGTACACTGTGGCTAACATTAGCACTATGTAAAGACACCTAGAGAACCACCACATCTCCACGCCTGTAAAAAAAACACTGAGAGGCCAGACAACGTTGGCAAATGTCTTAACATCTCAACTTTCACGGTCAAATACTAAAGCCAAGTCTATATTGAGACATCTGTGTTTCCACTGCAACTGAAAAATAAGTCCAAGAAAAACTTGCTGTTAGATACGTGGTCAGGTGATCACATAGCTGAGTTTTTCATAGAGGTGGCCGCCTTGTTGAGTTGCTACGGTAACTGGTTAGTATCCTAGAGACTGGCAAAGGGGTTTACATAGACCTGAATGGTAAGATACCCAGAGGAAAGGGGTTGGAAAAAAAGGAACAGCGGCCCATATCTCACACACAAGCACTTTCAGTAAGCACACAGAAAATAGGTAACACTGTATACATGTGTGTGAACATATTACAGCTTGAAACTACTGTTGTGAGGACAGTTTTGGTTCTCACCCCTTTACCCTTCAGAGGGCACATGGTTGTAGGATTAAGTTTAGATGGAGGTTTTATTTTAGGGTTAAGGGGAGGTTCTAAGAAATTAATTATGCCAGTAAGTGTCCACATAATTATATTAAAACTAAATTAAGTGTGTGTCTATGCATTTGGCATGCTGGTGGCTTTTAAAGATACATCCTATATCTTTTAAAGTTACTGCATTTTTAGAAGCACACACACACACACACACACACACACACACACACACACACACACACACACACACACACACACACACACACACA
>JAUMHF010000023.1:3458953-3489223 GCA_032359275.1 Microctenopoma steveboyesi | reverse complement strand
CAGAATTATATACAAACACCAACTCACACACACACACACACACACACACACACACACACACACACACACACACACACACACACACACACACACACCTTTGTCACTTAAGGGCAAAGTGGTTTCCCAATGCACTAACCCCCTAAGGATCATCTCTCACGTGCCCATTCTCCCTGTGCCTTTTTTCTTCTCTTCCACCACTCTATTCATCATATTTTACACCTGAGGGAGAATATTTAATCCATCTCTCCCTCTCTTAGCCTCTTGGGGAAATGTGGCCCATGTTCTGTCTCTCTCAGCATCTGAGAGCACAATCCCTGAGGTAACATTCACACAATCCCAGAGAGAAGATGACTGCAGGACACAAATGTCAGTTGTCTTCACAACCAACTAATTGAAAGCCAATCTTAGTGACTCACCGACATAACGTCATTTCATCATCATCAACTATTCAACGCACTAATTCATTTAACACTAGCTAACACATCTTTCTCTCTATTCCATTTTTTCATGAATAAAATTTTCTTGCAAATACTTAAGACATTAGCTTAAGCACAAGCAAGGTTCACAGTCATTCGATAAAGTCAATAAATGTATGCATGCATCTCTATGTGTGTGAGGTTTTTCTTTCAAGGCAGCTTTCAGAAAATCAGCACTGGTAATTGGCGGTCTTAGTTACCGGTGGCGAATAGAGCAAGGCATCATGGTCCTGTTCTTAGGAGCGTGGTGTTGTAGCTTGGCATAGCAAGACGGGTCCATGTGCCTGTCATATGATGCTGGCAGCAGCAGGCTGGCAAACACTCTGTTGTTTTAGAGAGCTGCAGGGTATTTTATAGAGCTCTGTTAGAAAACTAGTTGTGTCTCTATTTGGCTTTCCTTAAACCCACCTAAAATTGACCTGTTCTGCTTCATTTGTGAGGAAGTCTCATTCACTATTTTAACATACACGAATAAAATGTTCACAGCAGAGCTTCAAGGTGTCAGAAATCATCAAACCACAACAGAACAGAAACGCAGCAGGAAATAATTAAGAAATGTCTGAAGATCCATGTCATGGTTATCCCCAAAAAGCTTATTTAGTGACAACTGGACTCGTTTAGGTTCCTTGAACACATTCCATCCCCATAGGCATCTCCATCAAGGACCTAAAACAAGTTCAGTTGCCACTTAATAACCTTTTTTGGGATATTTAGAAAATGTTCATATAGAGTTTAGGTCATTGCGTCCATACTTGCTTAAACCATGTTTGTGGCCTAAAGGATGGTGCTCCATGGCTAATAGATGCCTGATAAATGCAGTGAAGGTTTATCAAAGCTCAAAGTTGGGTGTAATGAGTAATGGATGACACACACAAGTGCGTGCACACTGGCACACAGTGTTAGAGAAATGTACAGTGCCGTTTCTTCCTCAGCATGTGTCATTGAGAACTTACTGAGTCAGCATCCATCTATTTTCTAAACCACTTAGCCCATTCAAGGTCACAGGACACTGGAACCAATCCCAGCATGCCTCGGTTGCCAGTCTATCACAGAGGCTGGCACACACAGACAGACACATTCATGCTCATATTCACACCTAGGGACAGTTCAGAGCAGCCAGCTCACCGAACCTGCATGTCTTTGGACTGTGGGAGAGCATGGAAAACATGCCAGCTGTACACAGGAAGGTCTCAGCCGGTCTTTGCTTTCAAAGTGCGATAGTGAAACCAGTCACTGAACCAAGCACTGAATCCTCAGAGCAGCCAACAGCCTACGCTGCCATTATACTGAGCAGCTTCCAGTTTCCAAGTGAAACTGAGGATTTGAAGAGCCAAGCCGACTCATAGTGCGAAGGATTAAACTGTCAACCTCTTCTATGAACACTAGAAAAGTGTCAACATGTACTGTATGAATAGTGAAACATGCACTGTCATATCTTCATAATTTTTAGCCATAGAACACATAGAAACAAAGACAAAAAAACCCTGCCAAATCTCAGGTATGGGTTCGTGGTCCTTTCTGTTGCTAGGATACGGTTCATTTCACTGCTGTCACAATCTCACTTTCATGATGCAGACTCTCTGTTCTTCCTTTCTCTGGTTTACTATGTTTATCCCTCTTTACGCATAAACACATCCACACAGGCAGCCATCCTAAAACCAGTGTGTGTGTGTGTGTGTGTGTGTGTATTAATTAGACAGCTGCAGTAACACAGAGACTAATGACCTCATCACCACGGGGTAGGATTAAAGGTTGAATGTGTTAAGGAACTGACTGCTCTAGCCTATCTGGTGCCTTAAATAGAGCTTAGGAAAGGGGGAATGAAAGAAGAAGGAAAGATGATGAGAAAAGATAAGATACAGAGGAAAGAGAAAAGAGGAGTGGGATGACTAAGAAGAAGAGGAAGGACAAGAGAGGTAGAAGGTAAAATGATGATATGAGAGGGGAAGTGATGAAGTGAGACAGGCAGAGAGGAAAGGGAGAGAAAGAGGGAGGATGCCAAAAATAACAAAAGAGAAAGAGGAGAGGGAATATCAAAGGGAACTGAGCACTGCAGGAAGGTGGCAGACTGTCACACACTTCAAAACACACACACACGCTTTCTCAACAACATACTAACACTTCAAACATTTGAGTGCGAGTGCCTGTACAGTGCGGGCTCCGTCCGTACAATGACCTTCGCAACCTGGTTGGAAGAAATCTATAAATCACACACAATGAATAATAAACTTGTATATGCGTGTTTGAGACGGTACACACCAAACCTGCGGACACGTTCAGGCCTGGTGTACTGTAGTGTACTGTAACACGCTGCTCAGTTATGATGATACGGCAGGGGTGAGACCAGAACTCGCATGCAGAATCACAACCTGCTTGAGCATTCTAATGGGAAATTTTGCAAATATCAACTGTAAAGCGTTTCAAGTCAGTGCAAGTTAAAAAGTGCTTCTCAAAGTTAGTACGTAAAGAAACGGGTCAACACATTTTTGGGTCACACAGCAGCAAATTAGGAGGAGCGACTAGTTCTGGTGTTATTTTTAGCACAGTGTAGTTATATTTTTATTTTTTACTTTTGCTGTAAACAATACCCTCATTAGCCAACAGACAAAACTGATGCAGGAAAATGGCCTCTTATCATTCTGGACATTAAACACATTTACAGTACCTATGAGTCTTATCAGCAGACAAAACAAGTTCCATGTAATCAGAGCATACGGCTATCAGAAACCAATCAGTCCATAACTGCAACATATGCAGATCTAGCCTCTTGATAATCTGCATATTTCTACTGGGGCCAATCGAGGACCAAAAGCTGAATCTGTGTCGTCTGACTTTCTCCTAATGGTCCTCAGCCTAAAGTCCATTGTTTTCTATTGAAGACACTATCTCATGTTTTATAAAACAATACCAAACCAGTATTTGGAGCATTTACTGAAGCGTGATGGTGTTTGTGGAACTGACTCACTGATTAATACAGTGAAGAAACATTCATCAAAACATTCTTCCAGCAGTCTGGCTCACTTATGTGTTTTTAATTGTTATGGACAACAATAGATCTCTGTTCCCGATATAAGACTTTGATAGACACTTAAGATTTTCACGGGATTTGGGTACAACAACAGACAGCAAGCTCTAGGTATTTATGTCCTTCGGTTCTTCTCCTTGCATGTAGCTCACAGTGACGGGATAATTGTTCTCGCTTACCAGCATGCACGCCTGTGTCTAATAAAGTTTTATTTTAAAGTTAAACCCTGTCATCCAAAGTGTGCCCATGCGCAGGTGGTTTCATTCTTTAATGAGCCGAGGGAACATTATCATCAGAGGGGCGTTGTTCACGTAACCACACGTACGCACGCACACACACACACACACACACACACACACACACACACACACACAGACTAACCCATGAGAATAACTACCTGGTTTCCACAACAACAGCCAGCAAACCCGTCTGCCAGCTCCCTCTCTCTTTTGCACCAGCTCAGTCTATCCCTTCGTCTCATCCCTCTATTTATTCCATCTCCCTCTCGTCTTTGTCCCCTTTCTCCCTTCAAATGTCCATTGAGACAGAAAGTGTTTTTCTGATGTCAGTAGTGCGTGTGTGTACATGCCGCAGTCGAAAAGCAGCTGCGTCCTTAATATCCTTCTCTGCATCAGTTCACCTATATTAATTTGTGTATTCTGTGCCACAACTGTAATGATGGGATGAGAGATGTGAGCAACAACTACAATATTGTAAGAAGTCAAAAGGTGTGTTATGTGCATGATATGACAGAATGACAAAGATGCACTTTGGTAGAGAAAAGCTAACACTTAATGTGTATGTGTATGTTTATTACGGATACACAAGCAGGCTGGTCTACCTGCAACCAATATACACTACAGTTGTTGTTGTTAGTATGGCTATTTTTGTTGCTAATGTACAGCTCCATATATAGGTTGACAATGAAGACACAATATTATACCAATCACCAAACTGACTGAGGGCTAAATCTTTCCTCCCTTATTTACCGTTACTACATCATGCCAGTGAACATAGGGTCATGAAACGAGAACAAGCACAGGGTCAATGGTTGCAGCTAGACAACTAAGCTTGTGTTAACTTTATTAGTTGGCTGAATTTTTTTTTTCTTTTCTTTAAAAGGGTTTTCAGCTGACTCTTCTCAAAACGCTAACTTTTTTAAAAGCAGTTTTCCATATGAATATTTTGGCAGACATTAGCTGTGATTAGGGGCAATTTTAGGTTTAGGCTGAAATGTATAGATATGTACCTGCCTCATCCTGATCCTTAATCACACAACGTACATGACGAAACAGAATAATATCATGTTATGGTTTCATAAAGTCTCTGGTAGCAGATTCCTCTTTGAACCATATTTTTATTTAAAACCTGAGTGAATACAGCGGTTACAACACATCTATTTCAAGCCTGCTATCACTGTGTGAGCGCCTGCGTGTCTATGTGTCACGCCGTCCTTGGACATAGGCCTGGGAATGTGTTAAGAGCAAGGCAACACACTGGGTTGCCACAGCAACTTACCAAGGCCGGGGTAAAAAATGGGAAGGGGGGTGTTGAACTAAGCAAAGAATTGTAGGACAGGTAGAGCTGTTATTACAAATATTCTTATGTAAGAGGAAAGAGCCAAGAGAGAGACCTGGACAGATAATAAGCCCATGTCCCAGATACCATTGGACCCCTATTCACACATTCAAAGCCCTCATCTTTCATTCCAGTGAGCAGGACATCTCTAAGGCCTCTGGTTATTTTGTAGGGAAGTCAGACATAGAGCATAGTTTAAACACACCTTAGCCTGGTCTCTCTGTTTCTTATCAACTGTGATATTCTGTCCATTCGCTCTTAAATTCCTTCCTCGTCCTCCATACTTTGTCTTTCATATCAACTGCTATATATCTTTCTTTAAAACTCGCTGTTATTTTTTTTCTGTCTAATATCCTTCACAAGTAAGCTTGGTCCTCGAATGCATTTCAATTCATTATCTGACGTAAAAAGTAAATAGATAATGGAGTCTTAACTTTTGTAAAATTCACTTGTCAAAATTGGTGAATGTTACGTAAAAACAAAACAGTGGTAAATATCAGAATATGGAACAACAGCCAAATCGTGAGAATTTGACATGACAGGAAAAAGTGTATCTACGTGTCTTGAAGTGTTGGTCACACACAAATCAATCATCTAAAACAGCTAATCACTAATATTGGTTTCTGTAAAATTGGCAGAAGACAGAGGTACAACTCTCACAACCAATTAAGACAAGGTCATTCCACTGCCATGAAGCACATAATCATCTTCTCATAGCATCAGCAAAAAACCTTACTATCTTACAAGGGAAAACAGAGTTGCTCTGAAACTGTGAAAAAAACATTACGTTTCACACGAATGCAAAACAGTATCTCAGTGTAATGAGAACATTCCTGAATATTCAGCATAAAGAAAGGTTTCTCCAGCGGTTTGTTGCTATGGTAATGTTTAGACTACCGATGGGGGGATGGGGGAGGGGGAGCTCTCAAGGCACATGACCTATGACACTTCAAAGATGACCATCTCAAAAATCCACACAAACAGAAATGATATTGCAACCATAGGTGTATTGTTATTTCATCCATCTGTTCTCAGTATTGAAATATTGTTTTTGGGGGAAAAAATAAAATACAAAATAAACTGTGCCTTTGGTTAAAGCCAATGATGTTTGTAATGTTTTTCAAAAATGATTTTATGTGACTCCTATCTTTCTATCCTTCTTGTTACTTATGTAAAAGAGGGGGTGGCCCAGTGCCCTCTATAGACTCGCCGTCTTAGTCTTGCTCCGACTAAAACATATACGGCTATATATCCCCAACATTTCCACCCGCTATCAAATTGTTTTAGGCACAATTTGTTTACCAGTGTACCTCAGCAAAGTGGGTATACTGGGTGGTGCCCTGAGACCCTGAGACAGTTGATTAGCATATAATGAATATTCATAGACCAAGGAATTTACAATGAGGGAGACAGACCAGACTTTTTTTAATGTTTTTTTCAGGGGTTTACAGAACTCTTTTTCTGTTTTTTACAGAAGAGTATGTATATATGCCTCAAAACATGATTTAATGATGGAGTGGGTCTTTAACAAGTCTGAACACAGAAAACAGACCCTAATCTCTAATTAACCTTGTCTCAAAGCTCTGTATTAAGACAGACCTGATGCCATTCTGTGGATAGACTCATAATCCTCATTTAGTACAACATATATTCAGCTGGTGTACTTTAGGATTTAGAAGAATTAAATGCAGGTCTAACTAGGATTGATATAAATGATTTTTGATACAAGCATAACAGGGTTGGTTGGCAGCTATTTCCATTAGGCTGTAAATCAATGTTTGTGTAGAGAGAGAAAATGCAACAGGCCATTGGGTGATGAAAAGTTCATTTTTTTACTTGCTGCCAATGTACAGTGACAAGCACCGCAAGGAAATGACTGCATACATGTAAATCATAAAGTGATTATTTTTCTGTTTATGTTGTTTCATGTTAAGGTCAGTGATATTATAACTAAAATTGTTTCAAATTAGAATTTTCATTTTGAATTTAAATACAAGGCGATTTATTCTACTATCTCATTTTGGTGTATATTCTTACAAAATATGCTGAATAAAGCATGTGTAAACAATATGTTGCTGCTGGGGATTGTAGTTTCTGCCTGAAAATGATTACAAGCACTTAGCATTAAGAAATTATACACAAACAAACAAAGATTCCACATCATCCACACACGTCCAGCTGAAAACATAGGGAGTGTTACCACAGTTGACTCTACATGTTTAACCAATCAGAACTATGCTGTGATTATAGGAGGTGGTCAATTGTACGATGAACCTTTAGCATGATTTCGGGGTTGTTTGAGTCCACCACATTTCTGCTTGCTGCTGCACCTGAAGGTGTTTTAGATAAATAAATTAAATCCAGTGATCCATCACCACCCCTTCAGCTCTTCAAAATAAAGCACCAGCTTTACAAAACCTAAAAACTTCCACATGCAGTATATTTTTATATGGCAATGAATACATTTACTATGCACAAAGTTACAGGCAACATGGACAAACTAATTTCTGCGCTAATTAAAGTATTTCCGGTGTAACCTGTGTTGATTTTTCCATCTGTGCAATTCAGTAGCAAAGCTACTGAATTGTAGCTTTGCTACAATTCAGTGTGAGAGCAATGTGATTAAAATTAAAAGTGTGCAGTATATGATGACGTGTGTGTGTGTTTGTGTGTGTACAAGCTCTGACCTTTCGTTCTTTGTCTCCATACTCCAGGCCCAGGGTGTCCATGGCACGGACGATGGCAGCCAGAGATTGGATGGTGTTGCTGTAAACGACAGGTTTATACTGCTTTACGTCATCACCAGAGAAACCGTCCTCATGGATGATCCTAAATGCACAGAAACAGACATGGGTTAGTCAATTCTTGAATTCTTTGCACAAGTATAGACATATCAGTACAAAGAATGAATAGAGTCCAATGTGTAAAGTAAAAATAATTCATAGTAGTAACCTTGAAGGTGATGAGCAACAGAATGGTTTTGTAGATAAAGGTGGGAGAAGGTTTTAATTGAACAGGCTAGTGATTATAGTAAAATGTTTATGGTTGACGAAAAATAAAAACATCGGGCAGGGTCCATAACCAGTAGGCTAAACTGACATTTAGGGCCAGAGACCTGCAGCAGCCTGTCGTGCAGTTTTAAATGTCATGCCGTCTTTCGCTGCAGCTAACACAAGGACACACCGACAGACACACTCAAAAACAGTTAGATAGTTAGCTTGACAGACTGTACATCAGACAAAGTCAAACACAGTGAGATGGGCAGCCAGCAACAATAGGCAGGACAGCAGAAAACAACTGCCTGATGCAGACAGACAGGAACAGGTTGGGGTATTACTGGGGGGAAATTTAAACAGACATAACATGAATTAACTGGGATGAACAAGCCCTGTGCAGAGAAAGAACAAGAATTAATCCTAATTACGTCTTCAAATAACTATAACCATCCACCCACCTCTTACTGTTCAGAGCCTTCTGTAGATCAACATAGTCTGCAAGAAATTCCTAATGTTGAGGCTTCTAATCACCCACTGACCTCTATGGTGAAGAGAAGCCATCACCAGACAGACTTGATGCTAATGAGCTCTACAGTTGGAGCCCTAAAAATATAATAATTTGTACTCCGATGACTTGACTTATTATAAAAATATCTGAAAATATTTTAATGAAAGAAACTGCCAGAGAAAAATAAGTTCACAAACTCGTACCGGTTAATGCTGAAATTCCAAAGCAACAGCATTACTTTGTTAGTTTAACATGTTAACACCTAACAGACAAAGACACTGCTCTCTGTGTCTGAACACCTCAGCAGCTGAAACCCATGTAGTTCCTATGCATCTGAGCTGCTCTTTCTGAGAATGCGTCTCCCTGCACATTTCTGTGTGTTTGTGTGCACACAAGTGACCATGTTTATGTTGTGCGTGTGTGTGATCTCGAGGACACTGCAGTCTCAGGCAGTGTAATGTTTCAGATCAATCGGGCAGCTTGCCACTCCCATATAAATACACCAGGCTTCTACTTACATCAGTGACTTTCACACAGGGGACCAAAGCTCTATACACAAACCCTTATAAAAATATATATTTCTAACTTCCTTTTGTAGTTTAAACGGAGTGCAAAATAAAGGGTGAGCACTGAAAAGAAAATCGCATTTAGAAAATATTTTCCTTGAGTGAAATTTAAATCTTCTATTTGATCTTTATCCAGTTTAAGTAGAAGTGAGTGTGGGAGGGTTTATGGAAGGACAAAGCAGAATCATATCCGTCTTCATAGAACATTAATGCCATTACCTCTATTACCCTGCGAAGATACAGTGATACAGTGTAAAATAGACGACAAGTTCAATGAACCATAGATTTAAGTTTAGTGCTGTAGCAAGTGTTCTTTTAGCTGTACGTTATTGTGTGTGTGTGTGTGCGTGCGTGCGTGCGGCATGTGTGTCGCTCGCTGGCTGGCCTGCTGACGTGAGCCTTCATGCATGAGGACCTTTTTTCATTACCTACTCTCCAAGCCCTTCTGTCAGCAAAGAGAGACAGTGTGAGTGTGGATGTGCATGTGTGTGCAACTTCCTGTTGCTTTGGCACAACCTGCCCATTGACCTGAAATATAGTTTAGTTTCACACTGGGCCAGACAGATGGACAGAGAGACAGACATATGGGTGATTTAACTACAACATTATTCCATGATATCATTATGTGGCACTCATTCTGGACACCAAATAGCAGGTCTTTGACTTACATTACAGACTCCAACAAGCATTCAATAATCACAGTAATCAAGTGAAAAAACTGCAAGGGGTGCAGATTCTCTGGCACCCCAGAGAATCTGCCGGTAAAATTAGACAAACAAGGGACATTACAGTGCTTCTATATTTGACAATTTTAAAGTCAGCTGCAATTTTATATTTGAGCCAAACAAAATGTATTAATGTGTGAAAAGTCTTTATTCTAAGAATGATCTAATCTCATCCGCCCCCCCACCCCCTATTTAAAAACACATGCGCACACACACACTCAAACTTAACATGCATGTCTCTTCTCTAATGTCTCCTCTGATTGTTCATATTTTTAACCTCACACCTACTTACGTGAACACACACACACACACCAATGTGCAGTGGTCTTTATCTCTGTTCTGCATAGTTTCACTGTTTGTCCAGATACATTCACACACACACATACACAGCTGTGATTGGTTCTTTATCGCAGTCCTGTGCATCCACTCTGCTTGTGTTCTTTGTCATGACTAAGAGCTCTGTAGACAAAGTGCACAGACAAATCCAACACTTGATCAGAGTTAACACTGCTAGACAGTTACTCAAACCACGTGTGTGTGTGTGTGTGTGTGTGTGTGTGTGTGTCTCCAAGTGTTTAGGGAAGTGCAGAGAGTGAAGGAGAAAGAGGGGAAACAAATGTGATAGGTGATAATGGATATGAGAAAAAGCACGAAAGAGGAAGAAGATAATCAGAAAAAATAAGCTATAAATAACCAAAGGTGTCAATAACACACCCCCACCCTGACTGATACACACAAACACACACACTCATTGAAACGGAGGCAACAGCTTGTCTGTCATTTGGATCCACTCACTTGCCAAGACACCTTCAGGTCAAGCAGCTGCATTCTGACCACACACACTAACACACACCTGCACACACCTATGTCTCTGGTATATATTTCCCCTCCAAAAAGGCATCACATGAAGCAAATCTAGCAGTGCCTTGAGAATCAGAATAGGAATGTAGTGAGTCCACCATTTACCACATTGAAATAGCTTAACCAGCGAACACATTTCTTAAGACATTCAAGTTCCCCATAATCATTTAGGGACTTCCCTGACTTTTGAGCTCTACCAACCAACTGGACTAAAATGTATTTTAGGACCAAGTTCCTGTAAGACTAAAGACATTCCCATTAGCCTGGGTTCCACCTCATGTTTAGTGCTCATTAAACTAAAACAGTTACCTTCGTGGCATCAGAACTATCACTGCGATTGTGTTGACATGCCGATTGACTTAAAAGTACTGCTGAGCCAAAGTGAACACTAACAGAGCCACCAGCACGGCTGAAGACTCTTCAGCTTGTTATCATTTAGTTAATACTATTGTCCCAAAAACCAAAGAGAGGCATTTGAAGAGCTTTGTGGCTTAGCCTGGAAGACATAATGATATAAATATGCCTGATGCATGCAATTCAACAATCAAGCACATGAAGCCAGTGAGTCTGAAACATATCTTCTGTTGCTCCTTTTTTTCCCCCCTTAGCTCATCTTCTCCCAGCCAGTACAATGTCAAGAGCCACGGCATTTTCACTGAGACAGGTGGATTAGAAATTTCCACTCCTGTTCAGTTTTTCAGTTTGTGTAACAGTGAAGCCACTGGTGGAGACGAATCCTCCTAAATCAAGACCCGGCAATATGATGATGGAGAGTTCTTGTGCCAGGGGATACAGTCTGCTTCAGACTAGTTCAGCAGGGATGTTGCGCGCGCGCGCACACACACACACACACACACACACACGTGTGTGTAAGCCCAGGCAGACGGGGGAGCAGAATAATTACAGCTCAGTATTACATCTGGGAAGACCTCATTAAATCTGTCATTAGCTCTCTGTTTCACTGTCACTTGTTATCTCTATCTGCCCCTCTGCTCTGCCAAGTCCTCTTTCATCCCTTGTTCTCTTATCTGCTCTCTCCCCCTCTTTCTTCAAATTTTTCACCTAAACATCACACTTGTTTGTCAGTTGCTCCCACTCACTGCCATGTTGTATTTTCCCCCCTCTCATTGCTAATCATTTCTTCTTTTCTGCACTCCTCTCCAAGTGCTTCATTTCCTTTTTCATTTGCAATTAACTATTAATTAGAAAAACAGCATTGATGCACAACAGTCCTTCTGCCTCCCTGACGGCCCTTTTCTACAGGGAAACACACACACACCTGCGCGTGCACGCTTACCTAGCAAAGCTTAAGTGTGACAATTGCAGGGAGTGCAGAGTCATAACCATTGCCTCATTAACAGTTGGAGAACAGCTGCACCAAGAGTCGCACAAAACCTTGCACTGAAGTCTCATAGTTGACTTTTTTGTGGGACTTTTTTATGAATACAATCAAAAGCCTCAGTAGTGGCTGGAAACCCAGATGTTACTGTTGAGCACCGTGGAAGTGTGCTAACCCTAACCCTTCCATGTAAGCGATGAAGTCTAATGTGGACTCCTTTTGCAGATGATCTATAAGAGATGCCAGCTACGCTAAGATCACTCACACTCAAATAAATATGTTTGTAAAATCTTGGCTAGACCCATATTTTGCAACCTCAAAAGAAAAACAAATAATTAATTTACTAATATTGTAATACAGAGAATTTAAATTGTTACAATAATGTAGCAGCCCACTGTAAAACATATAAAAAGCTATGTTTTACAAGAGACACAAGTAGGTGCAAAACATAGTGACATTTATTAACAAAATATTAACCAAACAAAAAACATGACAAAAAAATCTCACAGGGAAAAAATAAACTCAAGCCAAAAAAACAAAAGAAACAGAATAAAAACTGCAGCCTCGCAGCAAGCTGCAACCTCCCTCTCAGACTTCTCAAATAACTTTCACCTTCTCAGCCTCACCTATCTGGAACCTACCACCTATCCAAGTGAGCACAGGGTAAGATGAGCAAGAAAAAAACAAAAGTCACATCAAAATTCAAACAACAGTCATCATAGTGTCATCAAACTATATGTTAAACAATCCCACATTTTCAGAAGTCTTCCACATCTAATAAATTTGGATCTCCTGCAGCTCCACTTCACCTACCTTGTCCCAGGTTAATAGCACTCAGCCACTCACTACTAAGAGGACCTAATCAACCAAACCTGTCCTTACTCTTCCTGATGAGCAACTGACAACTCTGCCTTTGCAACATTATACATCATCAGATAAAGACAACACAGAACAATTATATTTAATGACCAAAACAAATTAAATGTAGGTGAATTGGCTTCAGTGAAAAGGGAAGAAAGTAACCTTTTCACAGCACCTATAAAATAATATAGTGGACTCTTATTCTTGCTGCTACTCAGTGAGTATGAGATGAGATGGAATGAAGCAGAGCTCCACATTTAATCAGGCTGTCCCAGATGCAAGGTCGAAATGTAATTATTCAGTTCTCCAGTCCTCTGTCAATATTAAGATTCAAATGGAAACTAAATAAGCCCAGTCATTTTGCTGAAACAAAGGCAATTGGTGGCTTCCTAATTTCCAACAAACATATTGGACTATGGTCTGAGTGATACACAGAAAAACACTAAACCTGTGTATTGTCGAGTTGTGTTATTTGATTATGAGGGGAATATTAATTATTTAAATGTAATCACCTGTTTCTTTAGTAAGTAATAGGATAAAAGTCTACTGGATATTCCTTTTCAAATTCCTGTATTGACATAACACCACAAACTGAGTTCAAGACTTGTATAAATGTTAAAACAAAGGTTGTCTGCATTTAGAGAGTGAGTAGATAAATAAAAACTCCTGTATGATGAAATTCATACGTCCTGCCATGGAAACTTACAACCTTCAGTTTCTGTTCCACTATAACTTGGACATTGTCTCAAACTTGAAGTTAGTATTGTGTTGGGTTTCTTCTTTAATCACAAACATAGTATAGAATTGCACTTAAGCCTACTCCCTGACATTTTTGTCCTCAGGTGTGATACAAACATGTGTTCAAACTTAACACTCCACCAGCTCCAAACCCAGTCACACTTACCGTCAGCTGACTTTCATCAGCTGAGTGTGGTCACTGTAACAAGTCTCCATTGTCTCGCTGTGCACTGAACTAACATGAAAACTGCCAAATGGGTCTACACACACACACACACACACACACACACACACACACACACACAACCACCACACACAACCACAACATATCCACACAAATAAATGCACAGAAAACAAACTTAAGTTTCTAAGTCCATAAGCACACATGCACTCCCAACACACTTTTCTACCACAAAGGAGCTTTGTTTTGTGTAAGAAACCCTGATTAGTTCACAGACCACACAAAAACACTGACCTGCTCTCACAGGACTGTGCTGACCAAGCAAGAGAAAAATAGCGGAGATGGCCTAGTTCAAAACAGCTGTGTTACGACAGATTACATACCCAATGATCACGCTGGACTCTAACACGCTACCAAGCTAAACCCTGAGAGTTTTACTGATGAAGTGCCATCATATCATCATATCACTGGGTGATATTGATGTAGATGCTACTTGTTTCAGCTTTTCAGCAACTATCACTTCTGTCTGACGACCCTGCCAATCTTGTAAGGTGATACAACAACACAGTCCCCTCCATCTATAGTCCACTACACCAAGTCTGTCAGCGTCAGCTAAAACAAGAAACACTGTTTTACATTACAGTGCATCTACAATAGCAACCTCCAACTACATAGACACCCATAACACTGCCAGTTCCACCCACTCCTCACATCTTACAGCTCAAATAACCCAAAGGTTCAAAGCTCCTGAGTTGCTGTTGTACAAACAGTAAAGTCCTCTGAGGCAATTTTATGATTCGGGGTTAGATAAATAAAATATATCATTTGATAAAACCGTGTTGTTTAAGGTTATGTCTGAATAACTGGTGCTTGGTGGCATCTCAACAAAACCAGGTCATCAACTCACCATTAGCCTTAGAGGTGTGGTTCTGATCAATAAACCCTTTTTTATACACTACACAGTCAACTATGTATTATATAAAAGAGCCATCTTGTCATTTCAACAGCCATAAAATACATTTACAGTCAAAGGATAAAAGAGGACAAGCTTTTACTGTCCTTTCCTGGGACCTTGTTTTAACTTAACTTTAAGATTAAAAGGAAAAGAGGAATGTTTTGTTGTGCGTGAACATTTACATTTTTTCATTACATTTCGTAACTTGGCATTATATTTAAAGTTCTGCAACATGCACACGGGATTCAAATGGATAATACGCACGTACAGTCTGTTTTCTAACAGTGCTTGGACTTGACAGCAAGCACATGCACGCATGCAAACAGCTACATCATAAAATGATGCCTTGCTTTTATTGCACAGCTCACTGAAGTAACCAATCAAATCATTCCAGTCATGAGCACACCCACGGGTACACTTAACCAATGAAGGATGACTATTTGGCTGACAGACTGTTTCAGATGACCAGTTACAGACTTTCATGCAAGACATGAGTTGGTGCCAACATAAGGCCCCCCAACTGTCTAACCCCGCACTGTTTCATTCTCTCTCTATATTCACTCCTAGTCCTACCATCCCAGGAAAGAAAGAGGGTAATAATTAGCAGAGCGGAGAGGAGTGCCTTTTTACTTTGTTCTTCACAGCCCTGTCCTTGACTTCCTTTGTCACTTCCTTACCAAGTTTCTTAATAAGTGAGAATGTGTTCTTTCACTTGTCAGTCTCCGTCTTTGCTTGCTCAAAATGGCTTCACCTCCCTCCTCTTACCCCCATTTCCTCATTCACACTCATCCTCCCTTCACCCTTGTGTCTCCTCGCCTGGTTCCTTTCACACTCCCACATCACTTTACTCTACTTTGAGAAAAAAAAGATCTTCTCCCTGGTTGCTTTTCCTGCATGCCCCCCCACCTTCCTACCCCCCCCCCCAGACTGTGTAGTCTCACTTCTTTCCTCAGTACTCTATTCTTCATCATTTGTTGCTCCATCCTTATTCCAGCCACTCTTCCCTGCCGATCAGTTATTTCTCTCTACACATGCATACTTCAGTCTTATTTTTCTTCCCCTCTGTTCCTTCATTAAAACTCCCATTCAGTCTCCCCTTTTTCTGCCTTTGCCTTCCTGCACAAAAACCCACCACCTATTTCCCTCCCCTCCCCTCCCCCCTTTTATTCTCCTCTTCTGAGGCTTAAACCTAATTATCTCCTGTTCTAGAGAAACCACACACACACGGTGGAAGCAGCCTGTGGGAAGCAGTGCAGCCATGAGGGACGGACAACGTTTGTTCTCCCCTCGGTCAGTCACCTCCGATCATGTCACATAGGCACAAACACACAGTTACATCATAAAGGAAAACGAGATTGAAACGGTTCTGTACATTATACCAACAGTGATGGCAATGTTGACCGAGTTTTATGTTAAACTGCAGGAGGACGACATAGTTTCAGCACTACCAAATTCTACTCTAGTCAGTAACTTATACCGAATCTTTAAAAAAAGAGTTTTAACATGGTTTTATGCTTATCACATCTTCTCAACAAGGATAATTAAATCATTTTTGAGCAGTACAGACTAGCTTTGTAGCACCACACAGTGCCTGCTTTCGCAGTTTATACATTTTTATTTGGGTCATAAACTGTTAATGATTAAAGAGAAATTACCTGAACATTTAATAAGGTATGAAAAGTTGTTATGGTATGATTCCTCTGGCTAAAGGCTATAGAAAACCTTTCAAGTTCTTCCAATTTTAAAATGTGCAACCTTTAAGTCCAAACTAAAGTAATCACAGTTTCTACCATTTTCTGCATCGCATTGTATCTTATATTATCTCCAACTCCAATTTTCATTTCTTAACTGAGAGAACATGAAGCTAAAGGCATGGAAAGGAGCTAAAAGGACATGAGTACGATATGATGATGCTGTCCTTTTTTCCCCTCACACTTGAGTGTATCTCTTGTCACCATGAGAGGTTCAGTAAGGGCGCTGAGCTGCTGCTCCTGTCTTTGCTCCCCACTTCCTTTCTTGATGAATTTCATGAAAATACTACTACATTAAATTATGTTTCGTCAGACACACACACGGGAGCACTGCTGGAGAGGTCGGTTTGCCAGCTGGGCATTGAGAGAACCTTTGCACACGTCTAAACACACAGCTCCCTTAACAGATGGTGTCTCACGCACACACACACACACACACACAAAATGAGAAACCACTCACACCACGAGGTGAATGTAGTTTTGACTGTAACCCTTGGACTGATGATCCAAATACCGCACTCACTGATAAGCCATCGTGTATGTAAGTGTACACAAACAAACACAGTACAGTGTTTCTCCAGCACATAATGGCTGTATGTGTATCCTCATACATTCTCTTCCTTGACTTACTGCTGTAGCTTCACACCTTGATAACTAACTCGCTCATCCAACCAACCGTATGCAACTGTCAGCTCTTCATCTCATTTACACACACACACTCACTCACTACAGTGCACCTGCGCTCCCCACAGAGACATTATCTGTGCCTTGTCATGAGTTATTGCCACTCAGTGATTGCATCATTTCAGAAAACAATTGGTATTACACTGGAGTATAGGAGGGTTTTTGTAACGTATGTTGCCTGAGCAGCCAAAGCAGTGGAATATCACTGCATTGAGTCTCGTAATACACTCCTTATTTCCAAGCACTGAGATCACATGCACAGACGCAACGCGCGCGCGCGCGCACACACACACACACACACTGCAGCTCGTACACAAATGTAAAATCTAGATCTAAATGTAATCCACTCATCTCTGCCCCTTTTTTCTCTCTGGGAGCACACACACACACACACACACACTCACTTGAGCATGCCCCAGATGTGTTCAAAGCACTGTGAAAGAAAACGCAGGGCTTTCAACTACTGTGATGCGGTTCAGGAAATAGCCAAGCCTCTCCTAACAGGAACGTGAAGGCTTCCCTACCAGGGCGCTGTCCACCACTTGAAAAGTTGCTTCACGCTCTGTAATATCAAAGCCCTTTGAAAAGAATTACATACACTAGTACATACTGTGGAAATAATTTTGGTTTGAAATTATTCCAGACTAGAACATTCGATGCTGTCCTGCATTTATACAAAAGACATCTGTAAGGACCAACACTCTATTTGGATCACTCTAAGTCTTATAGGAGTGCGAGTTAAGGACTGGTGCAATCAATGCATCCGGTTGCTCCAAATGTTATGGCCTACTGTGTATATTGAGTGAAGTCAGCAGCAGAATCAGTCAGTCAGTCTGGATCTGCTCTGCGGTGGGAACAACCATGAACAGCAGCATCAAGCAGGCGCATCTGCATCCACTGAATTATGCCCCCTCGTATGATATGTTGCTATGACAGCAACCAAAGCCTATTATTGGCTGAAACACACTTGGCTGTTTGTAAAATGACACAGCAGAGGAGACCGAGGAAAGAAAAACGTATGCCACAATTGGATTACAAATAACGACACTGACTCAAAGCCAACCTTAAAAAATAACTACAGTTAATTCTGAAGGGTAGATGTGGAATGAAAAAATACTATTAAAGTAAGATAAGGTTTGTAAAAGCTCTGCACTGAGCATCATGGATAGATCCCAGTTGGAGTGTTATACAGACACTATAATGATTCCTTAGGAGAGAAAAAAAGGGGGGCATTAATTAAATCACTAAATTCACTGCTAAGTACCACAGGTACATATTAAACCTCTACAGGAGTAAAACAGAAGTACTGGGGTGGTATTTTATCACAGATGTATTAGACTGACCCCTGGTTAGTAAGTCGCCTTCACAGACACTTCCACAGCCAAAAGGCTACCTGGTGTTAATAGAGTGATACTATAGGGTGCAGCAGAGAGTGGTACTTATGCTGCCATTACACAAAGTGGGTCTTTTGGCAAAAAAGAAAAAACAACTGACACTTGACAAAAAACATGGATTAAATGTCTGGATTCTACAAGCATACTGCTACATTAGATAATAACAGTGGGGTCATAAAACCTCACTTTTGAGTCACTTGAGGTAATATGTTCTGATATTTTGTTACGTTGGGTGAAAAATATGGACCTACTGTCTTACAGCTGGCAGGAAATGCACAACCGTATGATATGAGGATACCTCTGCACCTGAGACCACAGGCATTGACGTGGATGAGGAAATCAGAGTGGGTTTATGCCACCCATAGGCATTCATACAGAGCTTAATGGTTTAGAACACTTTTAGAAATACTAAAGAAAAAAAGAAAGTCAACAGACGCACATTTAGTGCAACATTAGTGCATATGGCAGAACAGTACTGCCAAATCCCTGCACCTGCATTATTTTTTTTCCACACCCAAATATGGTGCATCTTCCCACCCACGCAGAGCAACATCAGCTGTTTGACAAAGCCAGTCACAGTTTGGATTGTGGCCTGTGGTACTGTGGAGTCAGTAGTGATGTTTTATTCTTGTAAAGAATGCTGTAGCCCATCAAGCCAAAGCTATAGACTCATTTCAGATTAGGCTGCATGTACCATATGTTTGTGTGTGAGAGGCAGAAGGAAGGAGCGACAGAGGGACACATGTACACACTATAGGGTTATTAGACCGTGCTTATTGAAGACTTACTTCATCTGTTTGACGATGGTGCTTTTCCCTGACTCTCCAGCCCCTGAGGAGACAAGAGGACAATGTAAACAGGGTGTATGTGTGTGTGTTTGCGCATGTGAGAGCAAGATGGAGACAGAATAGAGAGAGAAAAAAGAAGGGGGGGTTAAAGTGAGACAGCCACAGGGAATGTAAGAAAGGGAGAACCAGCCTCTTTAAAACCTAAGTGAATAAGAACAGAAGTAGAGGGGTGGAGACGAAAAGGAAGAGAAAGTGGCTGCACCCCTTCTCCCAGAGCATCCTTTTGTTACCTAACCCCTTTCTCCCATTCATCCTCCATCTTGTAAAATGAGTGAGTCAAATTAATTCAATACTTACAGGCTAATATCTGCAAAAGAATCATTCCACCCCAAAACCAATGAACCATCACTGCCTGAGCTCGGCCCTCCATTGCTGCATGCTGCCATTTTTTTTTTTAACCAGGCATTCATCTGCAGTTATCATCTCTGATGTAGTTCCCACCTTTTACCTACACAGAGTAACGTTTTACCCACTTCGCATGTATCTGATGAATTAAGGTGGTGTAATAACAGCCACAGGGTGGGGTTTGACGCCAAATCATCACACGAATCAACGTCTTTCTAATAGCTTTTCGTTCACTCACTAGGCAGCCAATCTTAGACGTTTGGGGTTTTTTCCACTGATACCCTCAGAGATGATCAGCTCTTGCCAAGTGCCCCCCTTCCACCCCCACACCACACCTTATTCACCCCCAAGCACTTCACTCATCCTCCGGCTCTACAGGCCTCGCTGTGGGGAATCGAACCGGGCTCTCTTACCGAGCAGCAGCAGTTTAACGTCTTTCGCCGCGGTGAGACCGTCCTCCTTGAGGTTCTTCTCGATGGCTTTGCTCCGGTCCAGAGCCGCCCTCTCCTCTGCGCTCAGGGTACATCCCATGGTTAGAGAACACAGCTTGATAACGTTACCGGTACAGGGATCCCAGGGAGAAAAGGCGATTTATAAAAAAAAAAAAAAGGTGGATTTCAGTGAAACTTGCGAGTGGAAACAAAGCTGGTTTCAAATCCTGTGTGCGGTTTATTTCCTCGCTGTGTGATCCCTCCGTGTCTTTCTTCAGCTCTCTGGGCAGCTCCCTCTCTCTCTCTCTCTCTCTTTCTCAAGCCGGAGACACGGCGCCGTTAAAGCATTTAAATGAAGGATCCGCTCGGTTCGATCCACGGCGCGAAAATCACACGATGTAGCCGCCGGAGCCGTTTGTTTCTCAGGCGTTGGTCTCAGCAGCGGTCTATCCGTTAGTCCGCCCGCCTCTCTTCGGTGTTCCTGTCGGCAAATCACGGTAACGCTTCTCTTCGTCTCCGCTCGTCGATGGACTGTGTTACTGAACGGCGGGGAGCAGGGCTCGCATAGTTCGCTTCCGACACGGCGTTGTCTCGGCGGCTCACGGCGGACTTTCTCTCCGTTTGGTTCCTCCGGGTCGGGCGGCGGGGACTCGTTCTGTAACGCTACTGCCTCCCGGTAGCTCCGGTTTGGACTCGGTCGTTCGTTAGTTCACTCGTTCGATTGCAGGTTGCTGACGTCAGACACGAAAGAAGAGAAAAAAAAAAAAGAAAGAGAGCGCATCGATACACCCGGTGGCGCGGCCTGGTGGTGCACTGTTATAGAGTCTCTTTACAGGCGGTTGTAGTCCTGTGCTAGGCTTTAGGTTAAACTAAAATGGAGCAAAAACAAAACGAAAGCACAAGTTCAAATATTAGATAAATGGTTATGATATTCAGATAAAGTGCACTTACACAAAAAGTGAATCTCTTTATCCAGCGTCTCAAAAGTGACGCGCATGGATATTAGCTCTAGATCACAGGTGTGGACGTGACTCAGCTAATTAAGTAGACAGGTAGTGGTCCACTGTCCACATGAAAGATTGTTTTCTGAAACTATTCAAAATAAAAACACACTGCTGCACTCATAAGCGTGTCCATACCTCACCAAAAGTGCGACCTTAGTATTTTTAAAACATTTTAAAAACTTCAAAGGTTTTAATTGACACTTTAATTAAGAAAATTGAGAAAAAATGGTTCTCCTCAGTAAAAGTTTCTGTCACCGACTGTGGTGGCTGATATGCATATGAAATATATTCCAAACCAATGACAGTAGCATCAGGCTTAGTTTATGGTGATGGTGCTATACCATTGTCATTATTTCATTGACTTGTTGGAGCATTAATATGTTATTGTAAAAGTACAATCACTGTATTTGTTTGACTCATCATATGTACAAGGCAAGTGATAATGATGTACAAATTTTTGCTCATTATCAACAACAATAGTAACACACATAATATTTGTTACAAACATGCCACAGTGGGTTTTCATTTGTAGTGACAGTGGCACATTATGTACCCATTCTATGTATAAACCCATCATTGCTTTGATAATTATTTGGCCTTGTTCACTGTGACACAGTCGGAGGACCCACAATACTAACGTGTAATTGATTGTGTTGTTGACTGGCTTTCCCGTAAAGTATTTGAATTACGGGTTCTGTTGTCCAATAATGACACAACATCTCTGTAATCTACCCGGCCTTTACGAAAGACTCAATTGCAAAAACAATTTTTAAGTTTTCCTTACATAACCAGCGAGAGCCATGATTACTTTTGCTTGTTCAGAGCTATTTGATTACTTGAAATCATATATTATCTCAAATTTAATACTAAATGCTAATACTAAAGCATTCATTTAATGCATTTAAATGTTTGTTATATGCATTCATGTACTATGTTCATTGCTATCTTTTAATATGTTAAGCCAAAAAATAGTTCTGTCTTTCTTCAGGGAAAAGCCACATATCAAATTACTTCCATGCCATGAATAGAATTATCATCTCAGTATTGTAATGGCTAATGGTTGTAGCATCTGCAGATCAAGTGAAGTTTTATGGTTATTTGTCCTTCAGCATCATGTCCATTTTTACATCTGTGGCATCACCAGAAATAAAGAGCCCAAGTACTTCCTTCCCACAGTTAAGTGTTTTGATACCTCTGTTGTAGCTTGGCGTGGTTTATCTCCATTTAGATCTCTATATGTATCAATTTTGAACTTTAGAGCATGTGAAAGCCATGGTTTTCTATGTGGCTAGTTCCTCTTTTAATAATTTATGATAAGTGGAATTAACTCACTACACACTGTATATGTATGTGTCCTCGATAAAAACAAATTTATCTGGCTTTGCAGTAATAATAACTAGACTTTTATTTTATCCAATAAAAACAAGTCAGTTTTTGATCAGTTTTTGTGGTTAACAGTATGGTAAAACCTTTTGTAAATGTTATAGATTTGGCAACAAAAATAAGCTGAGGAATGAGCTGAATCTATTTGAATAACTCTGTGGGACTGTTTTTCTTTAAGTTGCTTTTGGCTCTTTGTCATAGGCTTTTGGTACACATATAAACTGCTGCTTTTAGTGTCAGGGCGCTCAACTGCCCCCACATATGAAACCCTAGGCAGCTGTTTCCTGCAAACACACTCAGACAAGATGAGTGTACACTACCCTACCCAGCATGAAGCGGCAGCAAGCCAATGTGAACAAATGACTGCTGCAGGAAGTCGAGTATCAAGCATTTTCTAACTGGTACAGTAGCCACATCCTTGTATGTTTTCAAGAAAGATTATTTCGCAACAAACATATAAGCTCAAGAAAAAAATAGCAGTTCATACCACATTTTTATTGCTTCATTTTCCAATTGTGCCTACCCAAGCAGCCTGGAAAGTGGAGATTATGAAATACATTGAAGTGATGCATTCTGCAAAATTAGACCTCTCTTTTTCAATTGACTGTAGCTGTCTGTTGACTGACAGTGTGTTGTTATATACTGTATACGGTATATCTGCAGCACCAAATGCTCTGCAGACCTCATCCACCTGTCCTGCAAGTAGCCTCTGATCATCAGTGATATATTAGGGTTTCTCAATTACATGAGGATAGAGAAGTACACGGTATGCTAGTAATATGTTTTTTTGTTTGTTTCTTGTTTTTTTGCCAAGCGAAGCCATAGCTGTAACAAACAGATATGAGAGGATTAATCTTTTACCCAAACTCTGCAAGAAAAAGGATTGTTTTTTGTTTTGCCATGCTGTTCCTTTAAGGTCTGGTTAGAAGTCAGTTATGTTAAATTACAGTGCTATGAAGAAGTGGCTCAGTGTTACATTCTGCATAGTTTTTTTGTCTGCAGCATGTAAGATGCTACGTATTAACTGACATGGGAGAGGGGTTGTTGCAATTAGGGCATTTTCTTCTCTCTTTTCTTCCTTTTATATCTGCTCAGTAAGTTAGCAAACACAGGCTGTGGTTGCTGTTACACAAGCTGCACATACACATGTAGAGACGCACACTCACAAAATCAACACTGATGTGATGCAAGTTTTTGTAGCAGACTGAAAGAACTATGCTGTTGCCTCGGTTTCAGGGTGGGATCCAAAAAATGAAGAAACTACAATAATATTTTGCAACACAATCCATAGGAAATCTGTGTTTGGTAATATTTTTACCAATTTAAGCTTAAAATAGAGCAACAATCGAACACCACCCTGATTTTCAGCCATACATTTTGATAGTGATGAATGGACATAAATGATTTAGCAACAGGGTAAGGAATGGAGGAGCTATAAATGAACCTTGAAAGTGTGATTTGAATATATATATATATAGCGGATAGTGTAATGGTAGGATCGCCGCCTTTCACTTGGGGGACCAAGGCTACCATAAGCAGGCCTTCTTAGGCAAGACATCCTCACGCTATGCCATGCCTGCCTCTAAGAAACCCAAGAAGGAAGAGAAACAGGAACAGGAACCATCATAGAAAGATAAACCCCTGCATGCCATGTACCACTGCCAGATAAAGGAAGTGGATGACTTTGAAAAATCCTACCAGTGGCTGGACAAAGCAGGACTGAAAGACAGCACAGAGGCACTAATTATGGCAGCACAGGAGAAAGCTCAAGTACAAGATCAATAGAAGCTGGGTCTTCCACAACAGGCTGGACCCCGGGTGCAGGCTGTGCAAAGATGCTCCTAAAGGAATCCAGCACATAAATAAATTGTATTTTGTACATTTTGTAATGGGTTGATATTAGATAGAACATGTAAGTAGCCTAAACAGAGAGCAAAAAAAACACAACACAAAAAAGATGGAGTAAGTACTGAAGTAAAATATAGAATATATTTATAATCTCACGTGTTTCTTACATGTCAAACACCTATTTGAAAACTATTGAAATGATAAACTAGTCATTAGTAAAATTATGGCCCTAATCGGGTTAAACAATAAATGACAACTAATAACTTTAGTGATTTACATATTATTCATGATACTGGCACGTGTAGCTTTTAAACTTTCAAACAGAGAAAAACCACCTGTTTCCCCTCTTTCTCCCCTCTGTGGTCAAAATTCAGAATGATTTAGTTGTTGCAGTGTGACATAGGTGTAATATTCTAAACCTCAGTTTTAAAGAGTTAACAAATATTTGGACACAGATGTCAGAAGCACGGGTGGTGGTGCGGGGAAGTAATGCTATTCAGCTATCTGACGTGCAGTTCAGGAGGAAAGTACCGTAAATCCTGATTAATTCCTCGGGCAATAAATATTTGAAAATGATTACATAAAAAGGTTCATAATCAGACCAAACAGAAATAAAGAACACATTTAAAAAATGTTCACATTTAATTTCGAAACTGTTGTCAATATTCTTAAAAAATTCATAAAATTATGTCATTCCCCTTCTGCAGGACCAACCATTTATATCAAACTCAGTGATGAGTAAACAAAATGCTAGTCATGTGGTATAAATATCCACGGAAGATAATACCATTTCATTACATTTAGTCAATATCTGGAATATTATGAAATGAATTGGAACAATTAGTTATTCATCACTTTGGTGCTGCATGCTATGGTGTTTCCTCTAGTACCTCCACTGTTGTTGGTCATCAGCAGATCAGGGTGAACAATAATGCATAAAAAACCTTAAAATACATTTAATAAGGACAGATCAAAGGAGTGTTTATGCAAAATGTAATATTAAACGTAAGAGACATTTGGCAATAAAGACCTCAGACAAGAAAATGTGCTGCAAAATCTTAGGATAGGTTTTGGCAGAAACAGTGTGAGGTTAAAAGAATGAGCTGATTGGTTTGAAAAGTGGGAAGAATACATTAGAAGGGAATCCCCAAAGATCCTTACTGAACTTTTGCTACAGCGTAAACTACAATGATACTTACTTTATTATATACAGACTATAGAAATGAAGTGTTTGTTGTGAACATTAGGGTTAAATAATCATAATAATAATAATTTTCAAACATCATGAGAAATATTTGGTGCACTGTTGGTTCAGTGCCATTGGTTGTGTTTGGATGTTGAGGTACATGCTCGTACATGAAGCCTCAATCATTTGGAAAGTTTTGAGACTCAACAACAGATCTCTTTACATAACACCAAACCTATTGACGATGACGTTGTGGTTTACCGGTGTTTGCTGGCGGAGTTGTGAGTATTTCTTCTGTAGCTGTAGCTCTTAATGACATATCATGTTATTGTGCTTTGTGTGTGTGTGTTTGGAGGGGGTGGCAGTTTAGCATGTGGGTTTGAAAATCATTTTTTACTTTTTGTCTATCAGTGGTCACTGTCAAAACAAACACTCACATCTAATAAATAAAAGCAATAAAACCATCACAGTTTTTCTATTGTGTTTTTTTTTCTTTTAATGGGAAAAGCAGTGAGCTGTGTTTTAATCATTAAAAAAATATTCTAATGTGAAGTTGTTTTTTCATTTTCTGGATCAGGATCCTACCTTTAACCCTCCGCTTATCCTTTCCCTGAAATGTTTATGTGACACTTCTAAAGTTGTAATTTTGACATAATAAAACGTAAACTTTTATTTGCATGAAAGTGTGAGCCACAGCTCTGCAAGTGACTTTTTCTACACTGCTGCTAAAATTTTCACTGATAGCTGTGACAGCACCTCTGCATCAGGACTCATTCAAGTGTCCATCATTTACTTCTTTTTGGGTTTGTATTTTAATTCTGCAGTGCTGTGAGCAGATAAAAACTTTGTTTCAAGTTTGTTGCTGAAACACAAACTAGCCAAACCCGAGAGAGTAAGTGGAACATGTGTAACTCTGTGCATTGGACGACCACCTATAGAATTCCACAGTGATTTGTTGCAGTCAGATTAGCTTTAAGGACTGCATGCAAAGACTTGTTTGCATGCTTTCTGGTAGTGAAACTCGCAGGTTTCAGTCTGACAGATTTGTTTTGTTAAGACAGGTTTAACCCAAACTTATGAACTAGCATGAAACCCTGCTGCTGACTTGTGGTTTAAAAAGCAGATCAAACAAAAGAAGAGATGAAAAGGACAAAAAAGAACATAGATAACCATGTATGTGCTTGTTTGAATATGTTTGTGCTGATTATCAAAATGTTAAATTTAGAAACATGTCCTGATAATCACCCCATGTCATTTTGTGTTGTTTGGGGTTGCATTAAAACATAGCCAGTCCTTAAACGCAGTATATTTAGCATTTGCTAGCAAATGTACTTACTGTAATTACTTTTTACCATTTTTTGGAATTTAAGAGGACCAGAGACACATTTACAAAATTGTTTTTTGTGCCTACTAAAATGACAGAGGATCATCATCATCATCTCCAGCGGAAGATTACTAGGGAGTATAGTCTGCATCTGTAGCTATCAGATCAAGCTTAGAGAGAAAATATGATCTCCCAGAGCACTGTGCCCTCCGGGGAATAACTGGTGGAAAAAAGACTGAGTCAAAAACAGAACACTCACAAAGTAAGTGCTGATTGAAAAGTAAAGTAAGTTCTGTAAAAAAGAAGAGCTATCTTAATAAAATAAGAGACACTCTGTACTGACAAGGACAGCAGAGTGTTTGGCATTGTGTTCGGCGATTAGGCTCCAACAAAGCTTCATACATTTTCATAATAAGATGCTCTAAAGAGTAGTCAATAAAGGACTTATTTATGAGACTCATTCTGAGTGTTCTCCTTCCACAATGACATATGTATGCCTGTCTCATAAGGTTAATGTATGCATGTATAAAGCATACATTGGCTCATATATTAGGCAACATACAACATATAAATATCCGAAGAGATGGACCTTCTTGCTGTAGCTGATGCGCTCAGTGATTCACTTTGTCTTACATGCAGACACTGTGCACCAGGCCTTGTCAGGTTGTTTCTGTTTTGTTTGGTTATTAATAGAGAATCTTAACAGATAAAAGTGTGAAGAAAAACAGTAGTTAATTTGTTGAGTTGTATTCTTGTTTTAGGTTCATGTTCTCATTATGATCATTTTCTTTTATCCAAACAAACACGTCACTCAGATGTTGTTTTCTTTTTCAGTGTGATTATTTTTGGCTTTGTTTTACCAGTGGGGAGAGGAAGTTGTCTTTGTGAATCATGGATGGATATGTCATAATATTTATTTTTATTATAGATAATCGTTTTCTAGTGATGGGTATGCTGATAGCTCCAGTGCAGCCTAAACCGTGTTTCCTTGTACAGCATTTTAAAGCTTGTCTACAGGGAATATGTCCCACCTTAAGTGACTGTTCATCTTCTCTGTGTTATCAGCCAAACATCAACTGCTTTGTGAAAATAATGACTAAAGCACCACAGTGGTGAAATTTACTGTGCGCTGGAAGGATGGCTCACTGTATAAAACTAGGAGTTGTGTACTTTAAGATTTTAATCTGTCATAACAAAATATAAAACATCACAGATTCAGTGTCCTGCTGTTTGACGTCAACAGCTCCACTTCACTGGGAGCCAGCCTGCATCCTCGCATCTTGAGCACAGCTATAAAAAGACATTTGCATGAAAAATGCAGAAGTTTCAACCCTAGTGCCCCAGTCACATCATAGCTGGCACCACTAACACTAAACCTGACTCACAGTTAATATTGTTCTCCTGTGTTCCCTGTGGGTTCATTTGAACAGCTGTTGGGCAAAAAATAAAGAATAACTGATACTTTGGTAGTTGAGGTGCCATAGTGGGCACTTTGCTAAAGAGAGAGGAATCTGAATTAAGGAGACAACAGCCACTCTGAGAGTCAATTCAAAATGCAAATGTTTTAGGAAGAGCGGCACAAAGGAGTTTCTATCTCTTCCAGAACTAGTTGTGATTTCATATGTCATGACTTTCATGTACGCCTTGTCAACATCTATTTTTGTAGAGAACAACAGTTTCTGCATTTGAGGTTATGTGTCCTAAACAGAGTAGAGTTAATGCACATCAAACATCACAGCTCTTCTCGCCAACCGCTTTACTATTACACACCACAAAAGATACAAATGCAGGGTTGTTTCTTATTTTGCCTCGTTTGTCTGTTGTCCCTGCTCTGATTTGTGGCACCAGCAGTTAAAGTGCCAGAGTCTGGTGCTGTTGGTAGTTATAAATAAAAGAAGCCCTGTTCTGTTGTAATCTGGACCTGCATCTACCTGCAGCTGCTGTTTAAGTCTTCTCTGAAGAGTCCTGGCTGGTATTGGGGGAAAAAGAGAAAAATGCTGCATGTGTGACAATAGAATTTTAAGTACATCATTATGTTGTGTGCAGTAGCTGCCCTGAATATGAGGAATCAGAGGGTATGTGTATGAATGTTTGTGCAATAGCTTGACCTGTTTGTGTGTGTGTGTGTGTGTGTGTGTGTGTCTCTGGTGCACCAGGGGGTTTCACAGGAAGGGGTTCAGCTCCGAAGTGATGCTCTATGGAGCGCGATGAGAAGAGAGGTACTCAGGGACAGTAGAAGCCATTCAGCACTCAGTCTGAATAATGCAGCAGGATGGAGGAGGAAGGGAAGGAGAGAGACAGGAGGAGGTGGGGATGAAGAAGAGGAAGAATTAGACAAAAGGATGAAGGAGGGACTGTGTCGTGAGGGGGCTACAATGTGATCCAATCCCAAGAGATAAGAAAAATCATACGGTTTTTAAACAGGGATGGTAAAGAGGATGTGGAGGAAAAAGAGTTAGAGCAGAATGGGCAAGAGAAAAAGAGGGTGCAGAATAAAACAGAATAGAAATAGATCTGAAGACAATCACTACATAGACAGTAGAGACACAGTAATTATTATTATTATTATTACTGATACTTTATTGCTCCCCTTGGGGAAATTCCTCATAGACAGACTGCCCCTGTAAGGCACCAAGGGTCGGGGTATTGGCGTCATTCCGCTCCCTAGAATCTAAAATAAATTAAAGGAACACATTTCAGTATATTATGAAGTAAGTTAAACTTCTTGGATATTGATCTGCTCAGTTAAGTAGGAGAGGGGGTTGTTAATCACTCTCTGCTGTTCAGCTGCACTAAAGGGAAAACAATGAGACAACTCGCAGAACAGGAACAGTTTTACAGGTGGAGGCCACAAGATTTGCTGTGTCTCCCAGCACATTATCAAGAATGGAGGAGATTCCAGGAAACATACAGTCTGTCCAGACAGAGCTGGACAGAGCCGTCAAAGCTTTTCTGGGATACTGCCAGCACAGAATTTCCCCACGGGATCAATAAGGTATCTATTATCTATTTACTTTCATTCAGTGAGGTTGGCCTGAATGACATATTTAAAAGAAATTAGAAATGGTGATGTAAACAGCAGCAATAATAGAGGGGCAGTACACTTAAAAAGTGATATTGTCCATGACCATGCTAACGGGAAATGACTCTTACAGTGCCTTACTTCATACCTGATTCAACTGTGATGTACTTTACTTTACTTTACTTTACTTTGCTTGGCAGACGCTTTTATCCAAAGCGACTTACAAGAAGAAGACACCAGC
>JAUMHF010000023.1:3393519-3458030 GCA_032359275.1 Microctenopoma steveboyesi | reverse complement strand
GGAGAACCAGTTTAGTACGTTACCTGTAATTCCTAAATCTGAGAGTGTAGATAGAAGAATCTGGTGGTTGACTGTGTCAAAGGCGGCAGATAAGTCTAGAAGAATGAGGACAGATGACCTGCGGGCAGCTCTTGCAGCACGAAGGTCATTCACCATTGCCAGGTGGGAGGTTTCAGTTGAATGTCCTTTTCTGAAACCAGACTGGAGAGGGTCAAGTAGATCATGTTGATCATGTACGAGTAGTCAGAGAAACCAACGTTTCTTCTGACGAAAATTCTAGACAGTGATTTTAACACTAGTGCTCTCAGGTTGATGGCTGGTTAAAAGGGACAAAATCTAATTTGCAGGGTTCACAAATGGAATATGTGCTGCATCAAAGGTGTAACTGGAGAGGGAGGTAGTTCAACCACCATGAAACAAGGAGGAGACAAGTTGAAGAGGGGAGAGAATAGAATATTTATAGGTGTTGCACACTGAACTTCCCATTATTGTGTGTTCCTAGTAGCTGACCATATATACATGAAGCCCTTATAATGGATTAGATGTGCAATGTGCAATGCCCTGATATCTGGGAACGTTGGAAATTAGCATTGGTAAATAGTCACAATTGCAGATCTTGTGCCATGTGGAAATGTGCCATGTGTTTTGTGATGCCATGTTTGTCAGACATGGGTGGGAACCTCACCTCAGCCTATTCTGTAATTATCCGGCCAGGATAATGACTTGTATAGTTTAGCTCAAAATGATAAATAAACAAAATGAAAATGCAATCAAAGGAATAAAAAAGTAAAGGACAAGTAATAGGCTGAAGTGAGTAAAGTAAAGCAAGATAGAACAGTTGTGCAGGACATTCGAAATCCACAAACAACTTAACCAAGGATGTCATACTACTGTGGGTGAAGAGAATGCATCTTTAACATGGATATTTTCCATGTGATGACGGTGGTGGCCCCTATCCTGCGCAATTTGATTCTTTATTGACCCCAGTCAGACTAGGACAGTTAATTTATTTTTCTTTTTTGTAAACTATGACAGGTACGTCTAAAAAGTGTGATCACTTTATTGCTGATTTCTATTTACAAGTACTCTTACAAGTAAGACAAAAGGTCTGGAGATTTCATTTCAAGTGGTGTAATCAGAATCTAGTCCACAGCGCTGTCACTGCCAGTTATTCTTAGAAAGAAAGAAAGCATTGATGAGCTCAGGGACATGACCTTAGATAAGTGTGGTGGATCATAGAAGGGTGTGTTTACAACAGTTTTCCACATTAAGAATTGGATCTAGCAGATATGTGCAATGTTTCTAAATTCAGGAGAAAGTACAGACGGACCACCACAAGATGTAATCCTTGTAATCCTTAATCCTGTAAAGCCAAGACTGGATTGCTGGGTGCCATAAAAATACCTGTAGACCTCTGGAACCACAGCCTGTTTTCTGGCTGAAATGACTGTTGTTGACAGTGTTATAAAAGCGAAGAAATTCAGGAAATCAAAGAAAGCTAAATGTGTCTTGGTCCACTTTTTCACTTTTATTTGCTTTAACAACTTTAATATTTCATACATAGGTAGAATACAGTTTCTTTGACTCTCTGCAACAATACACTTTAGTCTTTGCAAAAAACTAAAACATTTCACATTTTCAGCAGGTTGTGGCACACCTTCAAAGGCATCTAAGCACTCAGATCGTCCCTGTGTCTTTACTGAGAGCAGGAGTGTTTTGTTGCAACATGAAAAGGTTTTGATAATAATATGCAATTTCATATAAGACCACTTTGACACTGGGGAAAAAAATGTGAAGCAAAAAAACCAAGGCTGAAATAAACGCAGCAGTTTGTGTGCCATAAAAAGAGAACTACCAACCAACATGAAAACATCATCCCGATGGTGAAGTATGGTGGAGCGGCATTATGATTTGGGCATCTTTTGCTGCTTTGGAAGAAAATCTAAGGGTGGCTGTCACCAGCAGTTGGGTGATGCAGCAGGACAGTAATCCTGAACATCAAAGTAAATCTACAGAGCAGCTTCAGAAACACAAAATCCTTGCTCAGAGCAGGGCCTTAACCCAGTAAAGATGTTGTGGTCCTGTCCTAAGAATATAGCTGAGCTGAAGCCGTTCAGTGCATTGCGACTGTATGCATACATGCTGCGGTCTTCTCACAGTGCAGAGGTGCTTTTGTGATGCCAGGCTTTGTTACAGCAGAGATCTTTTCACTGAGTGAACAAAAATATATCCTTATCTATCAGCAATCCTGACAAGCATAAATGTCATCTGAACACACATCCTCTCAATTCCAGTGCAAATGATTAAAATGGAAAACAGAATAAATTAAGAACACAACAGCAACTGAATGTATGTATCCACCACTCCTTGAAAAAAAGAAATCATTAACACGCATATTATCATGAGAAACAAGAATAAATGCTATGTCTAAAATACTGGATACTCTCATTTGTCATATAACTGTCATTTTTAGTGCAATTTCACTTGAAGTTTGCATTCACTTTTAAGGGTAATTTGTAATCAGTATGAACACGTTATATCTCTGAGCTTTTCTTTGTTTAAATGCAGACATAAAAACTTAAATAGTAATCATGTCTGTGTCAGAGGATTTTGATACAACTGTTTTATGCAAAGCACACTTTACCAAACCTATGTGTAAAGCTGCAGTATTAGGAATTTAGCAGGTATAATTTATAGTAGTAGTTCTAGTCATAATAACTAGCAGCAGTACACAACAGATTCAAAAGTACATAATTGAGTACATGCATATAGCCCTTTAACAAAAAGCTAATGCAACATGCTGCCTCAGCTTTCAGCCTTGTGAGCAGTTGTTAGAAGCCCTGAAGACGGAGTTGGTTGGCTGGCTGGTCAGTCGGTTCAAATGTGTTAAGACTTGGCAGAGATTTCACTTCACACAGTTAAGAAAAGCGTCCAGTTATATAAAAAAACTAAAGCTGTATGTCAGCATGAAGCTGTAGCATCAGAATGAGCTATGCTATAACTAACGTGAGACTCATGTCTTATTCAGTGTAAAGGTCTTATCGGGGCCTTTGGACAGACTAAAGTTGTCTTTAAGCACTGCATCTTACTACATCGTGCTCCAGTCCACTCACAGCTGCTGTTTCCTACATTCCTATGGTCAACCATGCATTTTTGGAGTTCTCACAGTTCCGTACATCCATTATCCTAACCTCCAGTGCTCCTAAGTGTCGAAGGTGTGCTGGAGCCTATCCCAGCTGTCACCGAGCGAGAGGCGGGGTACAACCTGAACAAGTCACCAGTCTGTCACAGCGCTGACATATAGAGACACACACTCCCTATGGGCAATTTAGAGTCACCTAATAACCTAACATGCACGTCTTTGGACGGTGGGAGGAAAGCGGAGGGAACCCACGCAGACATGAGGAGAATATGCAAACTCTACGCAGACAGGTACCTGGCCCACCCAGGTCTTTCTTGGTGTGAGGGGATCGTGCTAACAACTACACCATCATGCTGCTCCAGTTCTGTACAGTGTTGCGCAATACATTTTCTCTGGGTTTCTCAGAAGTATATTTAGCTCGAACTTTATCTTTAAGCACTTGCCTGCAACCAGTGCTGAGGACTATCAGACATCAAATAGCATCGCCAGTTAGAATTCTGTATGATTTTTGGTAATCCAGAGAATCTAAATGCATTTGGCCGAACGGGTATTTATTGTTCTCTAATGACTTCAGTTCTCAAGTAACCACCCCATTATACATTCAATCAAAAACATTCAACCGTGATTTTTCTTTTTTTTTTGACTGGCTCCAGGACATTTGAGTTTTCTTTCTACAGAGTACGACAAGCAGCTTTCCACATAAGTGTTTATCTGGTTTGCTTTATGCACAGTCAAGTCTCAACATGTCCTCTTTGTTTCAGGATGACAACACTAGCAACGTTCAGAGTTCTTGTGTGCCCAAGGTAAAAGACTAAATTTTTTAAAATATTTTTTTTGGGGGGAAAACCCTGTGATTGTGGCCATTAGAACATTTCCAAAGGTATCTAAACACTTTTGGACATGCATGTGTAGAGCATCAGAGTGGTGGCCTTGTATAAACAGAAAATACTGCTAATAACCTATTGTCGTCACTCTATATAACAAGTCATACAGATTGTGCAAAAATGCAGTGGCGTTAATGCTTTTGTCAAATGAGAAGTCTGTCTTTCACTATTTCCTAAAAACCTCACATTTAAATGGACAGAAGAGAAGTAACTAAGTCTCTTGCTACATGTCAGGCCTGTGCAAAGATGCATTTGATGGATGCCTTAGTGTGTAAAACCTCCCGTCATGCTTCAAAAACGAAAAAGTTTGTGATGGATTTCAGAAAGACTAATAAAAAATGAACTCACTTATTGCTGAAGCGTATGCGTATAAGTATATGAGGAGCCCTTAATTTGTCTACATCATTACACAGGCTGAAAAAAATGATTAGAGTGACCTTATTTAAAGTTTGAAATCTTTTGTAATAAGGATAAATAATAATAAAAAAACTCAATTTATACATCTGTAAAAGATTCTTAATGGGAAGAAAAAGTCCACAAGCAGGAAACTCTCTCTCACACACAAAGACTAAAGTGCTGGAGCCAAGAATGCACAGGCTGCATCCAGCTGGCTTAATTTGAATATCTAGATATGATCATGTCATAACACACATGTTTGTTTGGGTAGCTATGGAAACTTTGACCAGCATTTTTCTCATGCAGGCAGCAGGCATACCCACAGGGCCCATAAAGAAATCACAATATCTATACAGGCCTTGACATTTTGTAGGTATGCAGATGTAAAGAAAAAAGAAAGTAAAGCCACGTGTAAGAAACAGCCTGGCAGGGCCGTGTGATCAAACTCATGCACAGTGAAGGAATGAGGTGAACAGCAGCTTCTGTGGCCTGTGGGGAGAAACCAGAGAAGATGACAGACTATGTCCACGGGCAGCACCTGTGTGACATCATTTTCTTTGTTTAGTTTCAGAAGTGTGTTATTGTAAAACTGTAGTGACATGCTGCAGATGTTGAAAATGAACATAAATGTATTCTTCAATATTATATCAGTATGTAAGTATCAGTATTATACTTTTATATTATACTACTGAACATAGTATTAGTATGTGATGAATACGTTCACTAGGAGTTGATATACTGACCACTTTAGTAACACTTCAGAAAGGACAGTCCACAGCACAGATCACTGCTCCTCACAGCCAGCTGCTGGAAAAGCCTCTGCTTCCTGGTTCTGAAACATGTACTGTGAAGAACAAAATAACACACATTGAGCGCTGTAACTGTGAAGTAAACTGTAACATTAGTGCCCTTCATGTGCACACACACTGTACAACGCTTTGAAATAAAAATAACGCTGCCCTGTGAGCAATGGAATGGAAGGAAATAACAAAATGTTCAGTCATCCTAGAGTTTTACTCACAGTGCTGATACTGGATGGAGACAAAGTTAGATAGGCTATAGGTTAACATGGTTTGGACATGTGCAGAGGAGGGGGAGTGAAAATATTGGACAAAAGCTGTTGAGTACAGAGCTGCCAGGCAGGGCAGGACCTCAGAAACAGAAACAGAAACAGACTGGTGCAAAAGTAAAAATGTTCATGGTAATAGTAGTCCATGGAAATGAATGTGAAAGACAGACCTATTCACTGAAAGCTCAGCTGTACATCTCCCAGTTCCTCCCAGTGCCTCCCATTTCCCTCCTGATCAAAAAAGATCTTGTGTAAATGACACAAAGTCTATGATAAATTAAAAACATGGGGCAAACAAGTTGGAAATCCTGCAGCACTCTCTAATTACTGTATGTAGTGTTGACTGTCAGCTGCACAAACAAAGCCAAACAAAATCTGTGGAGAAATGAGCTCTCATGCGTGAGATATCACATTGAGCAATTAGTCTTTACAGAGGATAACTACAAATCTGGATTACGGATAATTATTATTTTTTCTAGGTATACAAGTGCTGTTGTCGTTATGATCCACTTTGATAGAAGTGAGGCATAAATGGGAAAGCCTGGTTATATCTCTACCATGTTACCACAGTGAAGTTGATAAACAAGGTTTTAAACCAGCCGCCTCCATTTGCTGTAGCAAAGGCTTTTTAATAGTAAGTAAAACATTTACTAATGCTTTAATAAGACAAATGAAGGCATGTTTTGAGATACATTTGAGGTTTACAGGTAATAAAACATCTCTGTAGCTGGTGTTTATTTGAGACTGTCCTATAAAAAGGGCTGCATAAAAGAAGCTCACTGGTGCAGGCAGTTCTAAACTATAGTTACGTTTGATTGCTAAGCAACATCTGGCATTAGTCCTTTCCACAAATGCCCCAAAATGACATTTATGTCCAAGGAAAAAGATCTCGAGTGAACATAGTAATATAGAGCCAAAGTAAAACCAAATGTTCATGCTTTGCAGATGTAGGAAAACCTCAATGACAGTTCTAACATCACAAACAACTAACATCCATTTTTTTAACACTATATTTTGTGACTTCTGTTAAACTAAGTATGGCAGGTTTTTAAAAAACAATTTGGTACCATTGTTTGTCCAATATTTAAGTGTGTAGCGTCACAGGTGAATTAAGGTTTTATCCAAAGCAACTGGACTTGTTTGGTTTCTTGACGACATTTGAGACGTCTGAGCACAATAAATCGGGCGAAGGCTCAGCTGGGAACTACAAATCAAACATTTGGCAGCGCTATGAGGTTTACATGAAAGCTTGACAAGTCAGTGCTTAACTTATACTGTAACTCATCTGAAGCAGCGACACTGTGCGGCTGTGGCTGTGAAGGTGTTTGCCAGTGCCAGACTGGATTCATATCCAGCTACTACCCCCAAGAGTGCTGAGCAAAGTCTTAGGTATTTACCAGGTGTTAAGCACGTAGTTTTTTATTCTGCACTTTACTGTTGTTTATGTGAGCCAGTTGTATTAAAATATACTGTACTGGAAACGGACAGAGAACATAACATGCCCTTACAAGTAGAACCATCCGACTGGATTGGCTGGAATAGAAGTCTAGTGAACGTGCATATTGGGTATAAAAGCACAGGGTTCAGTTCAGGAAGCCCATGGAAGCTCTGCGTGTTCTGAGAGCGGCTTCGTTAAACACAGTAAGTCTCCCAGACTGAAGATTGCCTAAAGATCAGCATGTTTTAAAATGTGCAGCTCGTGTTATTTGCAACACAGTGTTGAAACAGCAGAATAAGCGATATGAGCATTGCTAAACAGCAGTAATCATTTAAGGAACTGGCTGCAGTTTGACATTAAGATTCACTTATAGAGATCACAAAGATATTAGATAAATGACCTTAGAGATAATTTAACATTTCCTATCTATACTCACCCCTGCAGCTGTTCAATGCAATCTTTAAAGTTCACACACAGCACATTTAAGGAGCCTCAGTGTGCTTTCAGCGAGTATGTGTAAACTTCCTATGTCAGTTTCTGAGAATGATTGCACAAGGTGAAGCTCATGAAAAGCTAATTGAACTCCGTAATGTGTCAAGATAAATGGGACAGAATTAACATCCTGCACAATCAATGCAAGGTGGCCAGCGGTGGTTACACTTGAGCAGACAAACATGTTTCTTGATGTTTAGTTGACGTACTGCATGTCATGACTTACTGATTTGAGGTTGGATTCCATCTCTGTGAAGTTCCACTCGGTCAGAGGCATGCTTAAACTGAAGGGCTACAGGGACACAGGAACGTATCGGACAGTGTGAAGACATCATTCCTTGCTTTGTTTACTATGTTTAAAGAGTGGAAAATGCTAATTCTACATTAAATTTCAACTATCAGAATAAATCTACAGGATGTGAACTTAACAAAGTGGTTAGATATCAGTGCGTTTCATTTAGTGTATGTGAAGTCCAGTTCTACTGACATCCATCACAGCGCTGGTCCCAGCTTCCATAGAGCTCTGCTGATGGCTCCTGAGCAGCAGTTGCTGCAGCTCCTCCAGGCTCATATCCACATTTTCCACAGCTTCTGAAACCTCCACTCTGCACACATGCGTACACACACACACACTTCTAATGAACCCGCTGACCTCTTTTACTAGTTTTGTGGTTGCATCATCTACATTGCATGGTCTATGTGTGTACGTGTGTCCACCTCATGTGAGCAGCTACCTGTCTAGAGCAGGTCTCTTATTCCTTCTCTCCACCACAGTGGTAGCTGAGCCCCTCCCCTCTAGAACAGACTGGACCATTGCCACAGGCAGGACGGGAGGCTCCTTGGAGCACACCTCACAGGAAGAGGTCAGCACTACAGCCTCTCCTCCTCCTCCTCCTATACAGCCTCCTTTCCCTCCTCTCACTCCGGGACTCACAGGCTCCTCTTTGATGAGCATCATGCACTTCTCCCTGTTAGCAGAGTCAATATATAATATGTAATATTTACAGTAATAAAGCCATCGGTTGATTTTTGTGGTAGTAGCATTAACACCAACTCACTGAGCATCATCAGGCTGCATCTGGAGGGCCATGCTGGCCTGAGACATGTCAGTAACATCTGAAATGATTGGTCCGCCTGTCAGACCGCTAGTAGAGCAAGAAGCAGTGTCACTGGATGGCTGAAAAACGAGAAGAGGATTGTTATTCCTTTCCTCTGGGCTCCTCCTCCTGTCCTCTTTAAGTAAACACTTACATTTGCATCTTGGTTGCCTTATTTTACACATATAACATGAATACAGTTGTTTGTGATACAAATGTACAGTGTAGTCTTACAAAACATGGTAAAAGCATGCATTACATAAAGTTGTGTATGAACTACAGTCAGACGTTACTTTCACCATTTAAAAATAATAATGCACACTAAGGTATATCCATGGTTGCACAGCCAAAAATGGACTGAAGTCAAACTGTATCTTTAGCTGTTTAGCGAATTCTATATTTGTAGTGATGCTAAGGCAACAATAACTACTCTCTGCAAGCACGTGGAGACAAATAAAGCTCAACTAAAAGCAATAGATGAACCAAAGCAAAAATGTAATGAACTTTTTTCCCTCTGCCTAGATCTCTTTGTAATTGAAAAATATGAATTCTGATGAACTAAAATGTGGCATGTATGCACATTTCTAGCAGTTAAATATGGTCATGAACAAACAAACAAACAATCAAAAAGCTTCTGTCATCTTTCTTCTTTGTGTTTGTAAAGATTTTTACAAACCAAGATAAAAAAAAATAGTCACAGTCTGTAACATCTGTGCGCCTCTTTATCTGTCACTATGTGGGCCACTGCTTCCCCCTAGTGTCAACAGAATGTGTAAACAGCTCCACTGATGGGTCATGTTTTGTTTTAGATTCCAATGAACTGCTGAACAATGATGTTGTGGATTCAAGGATCTAAAGTTCTTCTAAGTTGATGTTTTTTGTGCATGTGGCTGGACGCACGATTTGTTCCTTATCGTGGAACATCAGCAGCACATGCGTTTACTAAGTTGAAGTGTCAGCAAAATAATGTATTTTCTTACCGACTGGATGTAGAAAGGCTCATGCATCGGCTCCATTGAGTGGCTGTGGCTGAACTTGGAGGCAGGAGGGCTGGGAGAGCCATCATCCAACATCAACGGCCTGGAGGGAAAAATTCGTTTTTAATCACTTTCACATCGGGTATAGTCGTAACAGCTACAGAGATTCAATGGAAGTTGCTGAATTGTACATTTGGTAATTTGTGCTTGTTAAATTTGCCACTTTCTTTCTCCCTGCTGCATATTCAGACAGCGTAGAATGCTGCTGTCATTATTTAAGATGGATGACAGCATTTTCAAAAGGTCATTAACTTCTTCGGATTTCTTTCATTTGTTAAGTCCAGAAAAACAGCTGCTAAAACACCAGTAAACTAATTCCACTAACTACCACCATCTCTAACTGTAAACTGAAATAATGGAGGTGTATATAGTATTCATAACTAATACTTGAGTGATTGTACGAACACTAAGTAGTAACTATCGATGTTTCTCCCTGATTTGAAGTGAAGTAAAAATTTAAAAAATACTTATTCACCTTAAACATCTACTTGCTATCATTTGCTATTAGCGTTTGTCTTTAGCTGTAAATATTTAGTAAGTAGTGAGACTCTCAGGGCCACAGGCCTGGCTGTACACTCTGAGTCATTGTTTTGTAACTGTTCTGGTGGACTTCTGGCCTTTGGCAGGAAATGAGTGGGGAGAGTAAGCACAAAGCATAAAGATGCTAAACACAGGTGCTGAATATTGAGTGAGAGAAAGAAGCACATACACAAATAACACAGAAAACACCAAATTATCTCTGCCAGGTATGCAGCTGACCCCCAATACACATTTCTTTAGAACTTTTGCGTTCCAGCGTGCCTCTCCTTTCTCATGCCGGCCTTGTTCTCAGCTGCTAAGCTGAACCAGCATTTTACACACAGGTTGTAACAGGGTCACGCACTCTGCTCTGCCTTCACTGTGTGGGAATGTGTGTGTGTGTGTGTGTGACTGACTGACTCAGCACTTGTCTCCATTCACAGCGCTTGTTGAGTTAGATTGTTCAGTTTGTCAGCTGAGCCAGCCCTTCCCTCTGCCCCACTGTGTCCCTGTTTGTCTCACTTTTGTTGATTGCTCTGCTCTGTGTGTGTGTGTGTGTGTGTGTGTACTCACAGCTTTCGCTTTAGGCCCACAGTGCTGGGTGTGTTGGACTGCATCTGGCTGAACAGGAACTGAATCAGCTGGCAAACGGGGAAAAAGCACAGCATGAATCAGCATCCTCCCCACATGCACACACACACAGATGACACACACATTGTGTGTCATTATTTACTTGGTGAAACATGAAAGCAGGGAAAGAAAACATAAGTTGTCATGCAACCCAGCCTTGTCATCAACCAAACGTGTTGATCTTCTGACATGAGACTTAGACAGACTCAACTTTTCACGTTGTTTATGTGGGTGGAAACAGAAAATTTCAGTCTACAATGTGTTAAAATAAAATATTAGACACTAAAGGTCTGGAAAATGCTTGAGAAGTTTCCTTCTACTTGTGCAGAACTACTGACATAAAACATGAAAGACTCCAAAGAGTAGAAATATCAACAGTATGTGAATGCTATTTCTTTTCCATTGGTTTAAATTTAATCTGATTGTTGCAATACAATAACACACACACGCACACACACACACAGACACAAACACAGACTAACCTTGTTCATTACTTTTTGCTGCTGTGTGTGGTTCTGCCTCAGTGAGACCACCTCTCTCCATAGCACTTCATTCTGCCTGCACACAGGAGAAGTAAGATGGTTGGAGAAATTGTGTTCAGTGAAACATTTTCCTTGTTTCCAACATTTTCATTTTCACCTGGTTAAAAATCTGAAACCTGTTAGTTTTTTTTCAGGCATCCTATTACCTATCTAAGAACTTAAATCCTGAACTAAGTCCGTTGATCTAAAACAAGAGTGTGTGTAGGCCAACATTTCCTGCTGCTCACACTAAAACAGTTTAAAATAGCCTCTCTAAACTCATTTTAATGGGATGTTTTGATAGGTGTCATCTTCTAGTCCTTTCAGACCTGTATGGTCTGCTACACTATGCTACCATTAGATTTGCTGTTTTAGTAATGTTATTATTATTATTAATATTACTTTAAGAATGAAAGGAAATATAAACAGTATTAAAAAACATCTCTCATGTTGGCCAAAGACCTTTGCACAAAACCCATAAGATGTGTGGGTTCATCACAACAGTATGTGTGACTTTACTCTTCTTGCCAAGGGTGGATTATTACACCAGCAGTACTCGATTAAATCTGTTACACACTACTATACAGAGGGCAGAATTATTCAATAAGAAGTCGGTTTGCTGCCCTGTTGTGTCTTTTGCAGAGCATACAGAAGAGCAGATATTTTTGGTTGTCCCACTGTGTGATGGCACCATAGTAGGTGTAAATGACTAAGCTGCTAATTACACCACCTGGCAAATTCCTCAGTAGACTACTGAAGAGTATTATCACAGGCGAACGCCGCCTGGAGAGCAGTCCCGGGCTGGGCTCCTGGGATTTTTCCGATTGTCTAGCAGGCTTTCTAGGAAGTGTCTGTTGCTGGGAGAACACTCTCAATATATGCCTGTGCTTCTAGAAGAAATTAAGGGAGAACAATATAATGTCACAAACCAATGATAGGGCACTACCACACGGCTGACATGTGTGTATCTCTGTGAAGAATTTCAGCAACTATTAAATAAATTGGCATGAAATTTGTTATGAACATTGCGCTCCCCAGAAGAAGGATGTAAGATGGTGTAAACATTGTTGCTGCTTCACATTAGCATGTTGACAGTGCTTCTGTAAATATGTTGGTCTGCTGATGTTATCATTTAGCATTATATGTTATCTTGCATCTTTGTGTGAACCAAGGTAAGGAGATTGGTAGGTTGTATGCTCAGTCTGCAGAGCACACAGAGAGCCTGAAGGCGTTCAGGTCAGATGTTGCCCCTCAAAGAGAGGAGAGGGGACAGAGTTGTTTTTTTATTATCCTGTTATGATTGACATCCATTCAGACATGTTTGTTAGACCTCTCTACTCGTTTTGCGTCGCAGGTGGAGAATGGGCAACTTGCTCAAGTCAGCGTGTCACTGCAAAAGGTGCATTTAAGCTCATGGACAGAAGTCAGAAGGCAAAATCTGTAATAAACAGAATAAGGTTGAGCTCTGCTGAAGGGAGATTCCTGACTTCATAGTCACGCTGCAAAATACAGCATCATTTCTGCCCATCAAGTGCAGTCATGTGGGTCATTTAAATATATTTCACAACATAAACACACACACAAATATACCATTACGTGCTTATATTTAGACTTTTGTCCATTTTACAATTTACATCACAATATACAAAAGACCACAATTTGTGGTGGAGTGTTTTCAAAGAGCATTGTCTGTCCTACGTGTGCATGACTGCACATTTGCATGTGTGCACATCTAATCGTCCTTTCTAAGAAACTCATTAGTTGTCACTGGGGAGTGTGTGTGTGTGTGTGTGTGAGTGTGAGTGTGCATGTTAGTCAGGTGAGCAGGTGAACATTCTCTCCTCTCATTAGCAAACAATACTGAGCACAAAGGAGCTCCACCGCACAATACATACACAGCAGCTATTTTCAGCAACAATAACCTCTAGAGAGTCCAGGGTGTACCCCGCCTCTCGCCCAATGGCAGCTGGGATAGGCTCCAGCACCCCCGCAACCCTTGAGAGGACAAGTGGAAAGACTAATGGATGGTTGGATGGTTTGATAGGCTCTAGAGAAAAAGTCATATTTTGTTGCATACCAAGATTTTCTAATCTTCTGAAAAAATACTGTAAGCTACAGTACAGTAGTATAGTACAGTGACATTTGAACGTGAAATAAAACATACCAAAAGGGCAGAGCAGATATTCTCCTCTAAAGGTGAGTGAGGATCACCTTTTTAACCAATCAGAGAAGAGCAGAGCTTACAAATCAATGCATCATCGATGTGCGTCTGGTCTATTACTCCTCTCACATGAAACACTAGTAGCTTCTGGTAGATGTTGCTATGGCTCATCCACAGTCGTGCAGGCTAAGCTGGAAAAGTGTATATGCGGTTTGGGTTTGAGTCTGATGCTAACACTACTGTAGTTTGGTTTCCATTCATTGTAAATTTACCTTTAAACACGTGGATTTGCAGAAATACCTCACTTTAGAATAATTAATGTAAAATGTCACCAAACACTGTTGTTAGTTCCTATTAAGTCCAGTGCAGACCAAAACCTATAAACAGTCCTTTTCAGGCTGAAGGCCCATCCAAAATAACAACTGGGAGTTGGCTGCATTTTTCAATCTTATTTTTCCTTGTATTGCAGCATTTTTGTACACGAAAGCAGGGCCACACAAATTTTAACCTGCTGAGAGTTCATCAGTACAACATCATTTCCCCTCCTTCCACTTTAACAATGCAAAGTACTCTGAGACTTGAACTGGCAGTCAAGGCGCAAAAAGAGCACGTGACTGTTGCTGATATACCAGCATTACTCACTGTTTCATGTCCTGCATCTGACACTCCATGTTGTCCTGTTGTGTTCGGAGCAGCTGAACTTCATACAGCAGTTTACTGAGGTCCTCCTGGCGAACTTTGGTCTCCTCACTCTTTACTATGGACACCTGTGCACATAAAGGACAGATTGTTTGGTAGCTTTATTACAACACATTCACTCAGTTCCTTCATTTTTCATTTCGTGGGATTATGAAGTTAGAATGTTTTAGTCAAGATCTGAGCTGTAGTTTGTGTTCCGTGCTCCCTCAAAGAGACCTGCACTATATCCTGTTAAAACTATTCAATACCATGAAATACAATAAAAATATTAAGACACATATTAGTTTGTCATTGACACGTGTGTGTGTGCCATGTTTTACATTGTTGGGAGTGAAACTTGATTACATATTGAATTTTTACATATTATTGATTACATATTGAATTTTTACTGTGATTACTTTATTTAATGTATAGATTAAGGGTTAGAGTTAAGTTAATAGGTTTAGTGTCTAGGAGTGAAAATAATGTGAAAAGATCCCACAATGCAATAAAGACCGAAGACTTTGTGAGTGTGTGTGTCTTTACCTTCCTCTTGATGTGTTCCAGCATATGTTCGTGTCCCTGAAGGAAATACAGATGCTGGAACTCTGTGTCGTCTCTCTCAGGCTTCACCAAACCACTCTGCTCAATGTTCACCACCTTACGGAAACCATCTAAACACACACAATTATAAGAGCAAATGAATGAGAACAAAGTAAAGATGTACATAAATATACTGTATCTGAGAGGGGAGGAGAGTACACTCACACATGTTGAGTTGTCGAACAAAGCTGGCCATATTATTGTGCTTGAAGTACTTCGGCAGGACTTCCTTGGCAAAGCGTCCCTGGTCAAACACATGGAAACTAGTCCCAGTCTGAAATAGAGAACATAAAAGAGTCACATCAGTAACTTTATCATTGGCCTTGTCTGGTTTGTCAGAGCATGTTTTCTAAAACATCTGAAAGCACAAATTTCCTTTTAAACCACGCCAAAGTTTCCAGTGACCTGTTAACGTGTTACTGCTCAGTTAGGAAAAGCTGTGTGAGCTTGTAAATGCTGCAAAGATGGAGTGTGAGAACCTGCCGTTTATTTGAACATAGTGTTAAAATACATAAAAGATGTGCGGGTCGACAAAAGCGTTGACCACTGGGATATTTCATGCACAATAGTAAGACATAACACAACACACTTCACTCCCAGGGAAGCCTTTCACAACATTCAAAAAACTGACTAGAGCAGCAGTTTGGTCAGCCCTCTCCAAAAACCCACAGTGGCTGGGATCATATTCCATTATAAATAAATAAATATAAAATCCAACCACTAAGTCCACAATTCCTGCACCTGGAGGCAGCACACGTCTGTAGGTGATAAAACGCAATGCAAAAAACAACAAGAAATATAGGTGAAATCATACTACATTAGTTTATATAGTTTTATATGTAGTTTATAAATATTATACACACTCTAGTATCTGTAAGCATTTCTCATGTTTTTAGTTTAAAAACCTGAATGAACCCATTATTCAATTTAACTTTATTTATATAGCGCCAATTCACATCAAGTCATCTCAAGGCACTTTATACTGTAAGGTTTAAGACCTTACACAATATATAAATATATACAGAAAATTTTAGAAAACCCAACAGTCCCACAATTATCAGTATAAAAAACCCACAAAATCAAGCTGGGTTACACTTCATGATCAGACTTAATTATTTGGTCAGCTGTGACTCAGGTTAGCAAGAAAAATTCAAAAAGATTTTTTTTGACACTCCTAATAGCCTGGCATGGATTTCAAGGCCTGGACAGATATACTGCTTGGACCTGATCATTATGAAATTATTTTCAATCAGTCAGCACTTTTGGATATGACCTGACCTAGATGACGGAGAATCTCCAAACCAGGCTCCTGACATGATTACCTTGACAACTAGAGGTGGTCAGTGACACTTCAATAACATACAGATTCTATACGTGTTTTATAGCTTTTATAACAACAAATAATGTTTTTTTATGGGGTGTACTGCATCTGCCAATAGAAAGGTAATCACAAATCAACATCTAGAGAGGAACAGATTGGATGAATGCAGACAAAGTAACATCAGAATTACCATAAAGTGAATTTTGTAGGAACAGGGCAGAACACAGTCAAAGCTGCGACTGCAGCATTCAGCTTAGTCAGCCAATAAAAAAAAGACTCACTGTGATAGTTGAGTCATGCAGACACACTGAAAAGCAGTGTTTTTTTTCTTTATATAACGTTTGAACAGTTTCTCTTGTTGCTGTTACCTTTTATGAAGCAACGCTCTCTTGCCTACCAGCCCTCTGATATTGCAGCAGCTAATGCGGCGCAGCCTAACTAGAAGTCATAGGACTTCACGGCATCATCTGATTGTTTCTCTGAGAAGAAGAATAGAAAATCTGTCCTCTTATTACAGAATGGTCGTCCTTGTGTGACTATGTAGAAAGTATTATATTTCTGTGGGAACTGAATTTACCAATAACTTCTATTAGATCACCAAAAGTTATATTGGTCACAAATTCTAAGAAGAGCATGGTTTCTTATTTTGGGAATAACAAAATATCATTATCTATTTGTGGCCTCAGATGCCTTATTTAAAAAAACAGGGTAAGTGTTCCAACTGCAGACCTCACATCTGTGGACTCCAGGTCTGTGTGTCAGTGAGAAGACGGTGTGGCCGCCACATAGGAGAGGTTTTACGTCTCTTTTCTATCACAAAAAAGCACACTGAGTTCTATTTAATTCTATTTCATTTATTTAGGATATGTGGTAACTATGCATGTGGCTTTCTCCTTCCTGTAACAGTCTCATTGGCCTTTCCTTGACGGAAGTTTAAACAGAATTTTTTAAGTGTCTCAAGCTAAAAGCAAAATGATTTACTAACAAATCAGTATTCCATCAGCCTGTTGATGTCAAATGCCTTTTGAATTTCATAAGTCATGTGAGTTAATGAGTCATTCCTGCCTCGTGTCATATAAATATTTCCTGGATCTTTGTATTATCATGTTTGGATGGTTTTATTTTTCAGGTGTAAAATATGTGAACTCTTACTGATTATTCTATTAAAATCATGAATGATAGACACTAGCACTACAGAGTTGGTTTTGATGATTGTTGCCTATGTCTTTTTTTTGCTTTCATATACTGACATTAGTGTTGATGTAAGCGCCCCGTTCACTCAACTCAGCAAACACACCGTGTGATGCCAAAGACAGCAAGGACTCACAGAGCTCCAGCAGATGAGGTGGTTGGTGTCTGGGTCCTCCACTAGGGTCCAAAGCTTGGTGAGAAAGGCTGGAACATTGCTGGCATAGCTGCCATCTACACCCATGGCACCGGGAGATTCCTGCATGTTGACACCTACCGAGGCCGCTCACAGCAGGAAACCAAGTGTGTGTACGTGAGTGTAGAAGGAGTGTGTGTGTACGGGGGGTATGTGCAGGCTCCCAGGCTTATTCCATCTTTGAGAAATGTCCCTTCTGAAGATCCGTTACTGATAATCCCAAACCTGTCTCTCCGATCCCATTTCAGTCGTTCCGTCTGTCTGCACAATCTCACCTTACTCTGTCTGAGAGATTTGATGCTTTCTTTGCTGTGTCTGTGTTTTCAGCCTGTCTGTTTAATATATCCTCATTTTTACTTAACGTCTTTGTTACTCTTTCAGGTTCTCTTTTGCTGTCCTGTCCTGTCCTTTCCTGTCCTCCGTGCTGCACCAGTCATCCAACTGAATGTCACCACAGAAGGTCCGTGTCAGCACACGCACACACCATTCAAACCCACCATCCGCCCACCCCCCCAGCTCACCCCCGGCCTCCCGCTGACAGTCAAGAGATGGCCCAGTAAAACAATACAGCATCCACACAAAAGCTCCAATAATAAACCACTGTCCAACCAACAAAAGGCAAATGAATAGTCCAGGGTTCAGGTAGAAATGACAGCTACCTTGTTATTTCTCTGACAAATTCTAGCTGTACAGATTGTTGTTATGAACTAAACATAATTTACCCTGTTAGTACAACAATTCTACTTTCACAAAACTCATTACACGGCATTCCACATTTTGAACATTTTTCACTCTTTCAGGTTAATCTCTATGAGTAAGCTCTTTTACACTTGCACTGTAGTTTGATGTTAGTAAAATTATTAATTATAGCCACTTTAAAGAAGTGTTTATATTTTTTAGCCACTAGGAGGCATAACCCTGCAACTAAAAGAACTACACAAATACAGTATTTATGTGTGCAGTTTTTATATATTGATATCTATAAGATATGATGTATACTATATGATGTAATTTGTTAATAATAGCAAACCTATTAACTATTGTTGTTAGCATTTTGTGATGTAGTACAGTATATGTGTAGAAAGAACACATTTTAATTCACTGTGCATCTGTTACCTAAAAAATATAAGCTCTAACTCTGTCTATGCTGCCTGTTCAAACAGTGAACAGAAAATGATGAAAGGTTTAGGGTGCCTAAAACTTCATAATGCAGCACCTACTTTTGTCTGTCTGCCATTAAAACAAATATCTAAACAGATCCCTGTTGATTAATTAGGATTGATGATGAGAGGTAACCAAATACTTACAAATAAGGTCTGTAAAACATGCTGACAACCTTTTTGAGTGACGTCATGTTTACACATTTCACATAATAAAAGGCTTTTATTCTGAAAGGCTGCAATAAGCCAGTTACTGTTTTATATTAAACCTTCTGGGTCACGACAACGTTTCTCTGAGCTGGATCTTCATGTGATAGGGCTTGGGGGTCTGGGTAATTCCAAAAACAGGGGTGAAATCTGGCTTTCCTGCTTCCTCAGGCCAGATGAACTTGAACTTCCTCAGCAGACTTACCACAAAGAGGAAAAGCTCCATACGAGCCAAACCCTCTCCAAGACATATTCGTGGGCCTGTGTTTTGAAATAACACAAGTTTCTTTAACACTGTGATGTTTTGGTCAGTTTATGTTTATCTGTTAGTGTAAGAAACATTTCATGCACCTAAAGAGAAAGGCATGAAGGCCTCCGGTTTCACAAACTCCTCCTTCTCATCGAGGAAGTTTTCAGGGTTGAAATCATGGGGGAATTTCCACTGCCCCTCCTCAAGCAGCACTGAGGACAGGTTGGGAATGATAGTGGTTCCCTGGAGAACAAAGAAACAAATATACATCAAATGTGTATCTGATGAGTAGAAGTTTGTTACATAAGAGAAGCGTTGTGGTGAAAGGGCTCCAGAGATGCTACACCAGGAATGGAGGTTCCCATTGGCTGGAAATGGAAGGCTATATCTATATACAGTATATAGGTTTGTATGTTTGGCTTACCCGTGGAATGGAATATCCCATGAGCTCTGTGTCTTTAGTAGTGCAGTGGAAAATACTGAGGGGAACAGTGTTAGCCTTCCTCTGGATCTCATGAATGACAGCCTGCATAAGAGAAACAACTCTTACACATGAGTCCTCACATAGGTCTAAACAATATAATATGCTTTATAGCAAAGTGAAAAAAAATAAACAAAGTAAAAATAAGTAAGTATAAATGTAATGCAGTAATCCTCGTACCTGCATGTAGGGCATCTGGTGTCTGTCTTCAAAACTGGCCTCATCCTTCCCATCCAGAACTTTGTCTATTTCCTGCTGACAGCGCTCTGAGGGATGCAAAGAGAAATACAGCATGGGAAGAAGAAAGAGATATACAGTTAGCAGAAAGAGAGGTGTGTTTCTATAGTTTAAAAAGGGGGAATTTCTAAATGATCAATACATTCACTTTTTAATACCTTGTATCTGTGGATAGTTCATAAGGTAGAGGAAGGCAGCAAGCAGGGTGTTGGCAGTCGTGTCAGTTCCAGCACCATGTAGATCCAAAATAAATGCACAAAGCTGGTCTTCAGAAAATGATGAGCTATCATCTCCTCTCTGTGCAGGCACACAGGAGAGATTGACTCAATATGATATGTTTCAGCTAAAAGTTTATTATTAGTTAAAAAATATATTTAATTTGATCATAAAGACACACAAACCTTCTCCAATTCATCCAAGTAGCAATCCATGAAATGTCTCGGTTCGCCAGGAACTCTGGACGTTTTGATCTCAGTCAACATCTCTGAATGTCTTTTACGTGCAGTCTAACAGGCCAAAACATTCAGTGAAATAAAAAAAGAGGAAAAAAGGCATAAATGAATTTCAGATTATATTTCTGTGGACAGAAAATACTCAAACCCTACCATCACTGACTATGATTTTAGAATCGCCAAATACATCCATTTATCAAAAGTGTGAACTGGAATAAACTAATGATCCTTTTGCTTTTTGCCTATTATCATCATTATCATGTCATAGTTTGAATTTCAGTGACTTATTTCTAGAACTAATAATTCCCACAGGTACATATAGTTTAGGTTGTTTCAGTGTTCAGTGTTAATTAGCTAACACATTAAACACAATTCCTTGCGTCAACAGCTTAGTTTGTTATTAAAAATTACTGGGGAAAAAGGACTGCACCAATCCGTATAATAAAACAATTTAATCACTTTAATCACTTCAAGCTTTATAAAACACACCTTGAACAACTTAAAGGCTCTCTGAAAGGGCAGGGGCAGCCTGCGCAGCATGGGAAAAGAGTCATAAATCTGTAGAAAGAAAAGCAATAGCTTGAATATTTAAATATTTATACACTGCAACGGAATTCACCATCAATTTATCCTGTACATGACTTTATTATTTTCAATCACTTTATTTAGCATTTTTGTTTTACAAAATGTGACTCACCAAACCCCAAAACCCATTGATTAGCTTTCCAGTGTCATGAAAAGCAACAACGAAGCACTGCAAGAACTCGTCATCGTAGTCAAAATGCCTGGCAAACAGGACTTGGCAGACGACATTAGTGGCTGCGCTGTGGAATAGCAAGTGGGGATTTATCGTTTTACCTGGAAAACAACATGAAGACCAAACACAGTCAGAAAGTTTTAGCATAGATAACTCAAAATAAAATAATCGTTGTCATGATCACTGGGTTCTTCTCAATATTAATGTTTAGCCCTAAATCAAACAACATACTTGCACATACTTGCACTCTGCTCCAGATGTTTCACAATGTGATGTACCTCTCCCAGAATCCTCTGTTCCATGGAGTGTTTTCCTAGCCCAAGGTTTCTCAGGGTCATTAGCCCAAAGCGCCGTTGCTCTCTCCAGACAGGGTTGTAATCTGCAAGAATCAGTCCAGGAGCTACAAGCAATAAAAAAGTCTTACTAACAAGGAAATATTTGTGTTATTCACACCTCTATTCCAGAGTGATTTATGCTGTATATATTGATTGTAAATATAAATTTGTATTCTGCTGCATGACGTATTGCTACAAACGTGGATACCAATTCACTTTCATTCTGCCAATAAAGTGTTATCGAGTTGGCAGTATTGAAGTCACCCTTTTTTGCTTTATATCAGTTTTACTCCGCACACAATGAAATCCTAAAAAGAAAATCAAGTGAGATCATTTTGTAAAACAGTTTTAGATACGATAAGAAAAGCTTTTATTTGTCCTGGGGAAATGTTATTGTTACAGCAGCAGAAGTAAAAGAAGAAAAAATAACCACAAAGAACGTCAGTAGTCCATAAATAATCAGCTGAAATACCATAACCCTGATGTCCCTGGCTCAATTCCTGATTCTACACTCAAACAGACTGAAACAGAGCTAAACAACACCACATTTCCCAGTGGATAGGTGGTGGATTAAAATACATAAAGATACCTTTCACTTGTAGAAGATGATTTATCATTAGGTCTTGTGATCTGCCTGAGAAGTCAGCAGCTTTAGTTACCAGGGCTTCTTTCATGGCCTGCAGCCCGTTGACGATGACCATTGGCCTGTGACCAAAAAACAGGCTGTAGACATTACCGTAGCTTTTGGTCAGCTACAAAGAAACCGATACAGATAGATAATTAGTGACACTTAAATGAAGTAGCTGCAGGCAGAGCCACTGCAATAAGTTATTTCATCCAGTTCCAAAGTGATGCATCATTTTCTAATTGGTTATGTCACTTTAAAACATCATTACTTTTGCTTTGTGTTTTTTAGTTGAGAATGAGCTTGGCCCAATAGACAGAACAACAAAAGTATTTTGTGTACAGAATAAATCAATTTTATTGCTGAATAATTCATTTTTCAAACCCTAGTTAAAAGTTTGGGGTCACTTAGTCACTTAGAACATACTGTATTCGGCTACGCTCACATAATTGCAAAATGGTTTTCTAATGCAATTATCCTTTTAAATTTATAAACCTGCATTGGCACACACACACACACACACACACACACACACACACACACAGACACACACAACTAATGTTTTCTGATAATGGGTCTCTGTATGCCTAAGAAAATAGATCCACCAATTACAATAGTCATTAACAGCATGTTATGAACTCGCTTTCAAAAACACTTTCCAATCATTAAAAAACTCTTCAGTCTCAGTGAAAATGCAGACTTAAAAGCAGAGCACAAAAGTCCACCAATACATATTTTTAGTACATAAATATATTTATGACGTAGCTTTTCTTACCCTCTTCAAATCTGCAACGGGATTCTCCAGATTTAGCTGTAGTAAATTTCCGAAGATGGGGATAGGTCGGGGGCCCGGAGGGAAGTTTTTAGCCCTGTGTGTCTGAAAGAGGAACACAAAAAGCAGAACAGTCAAGAAGAGAGCCACAGATGCAAACATGATGGAGTTGTTATTGTGATTAAAAACATTTTGTTCTGGCTCCGGTTTTATATTAGCTTCACAAATGCACTTTTGCCCAGTAATGTAACCTGCCAAATTACTGCATCAGATCAGTCACTTGTTAACTGAGTTGACCTTTATCAGTAATTAAAGTGTGAGACACATGAGACACACTCACATGGATATGCTTCATATCTCATGCTCTTATAAAGAAACAATTAAATATTGGAGCATGAATAAGTCAGCGCCTTTATGCTTATGTTTCCGTCCGGTCTCGCGATATTCAAGAATCGGCAAAATTTACTGTGGTGACAAACAGGAAATCTACATATCTACATAAAGACCCTGTACTCTCCATCAATTTTGACAGATTTACTGTAAAAACAACAAAATACCAAAAGAAACGGATGCTTGAGATGTATTAACAGTGCAATTCTGAAGCAAAAATATAACTGTATCTGTAATTTCAGGCTCACTGAGAGGCTCTTTGTTTTTATCTAGATGCTGGAAGGAAGCTAGCATATGGTTCCTGTGATGGATATTAAGGTTTACTTAGTAACAGTAAGTATGTAATAAAGACAGAGATGTGTATGTGTATGTGTATGTGTATGTGTATGTGTATGTGTATGTGTATGTGTATGTGTATGTGTATGTGTATGTGTATGGGGTCACCCTCTGGTGACCCTATACACATTAATGTGTAACATAAAAAGAACAGGGGTGAGTAGATGTTGGGGAGTAATAACTTGGCAGTGATAATCTGAGTCACCTAAAACACACAGCACACTAAAACTCTTTATCCAACATGGCGCTATAAGAGAGGCCGCTAGTTACAGGAGCTCTATTTACTAGAGGAGGGGCCACATTTACCGAGCTGCCAAAACTGGGAGCTAATCTGCCCTATTCCAAAAGCTAGTGAATAAAATAAAACGGTATAACACTAAAACTAAATAAATACCATAGATAAAAATAAATAAATAAATAAATCTTAAAAGATAGAGATTACCAAATTAAACTATTTATGTTTAACTTATTAATGTTTAAATACAAACACAAAGTCAATAAAAATAATTTAGCTGCTAGTCTGTTCATGTTTTCTCACTTTATCAGGAAACTGTATTAAATCTGTCTGAATCCTCACAGCTGACAGAAGAGGCATGAAAAACCGAACCAAAGCTCTGGTCGCAGGACAGACAGTTAGCCAGGAATTCTTCTCAGACCAGTTCCTGAGTGTGGTTTCTCCCTCTGTCCTGTGTAATTTCATTTGTATGTGCATTGTATGCACTGGTTATACATGGTCCAAGTACACAGTCAAGTTTGTGCCAGTAATAAAAATGTGTAATCACATGAAAACAGTAACTGCTGTTGTATTTTACAATGAAAATCTTTCAGGTTTATTTTACACATAAAGGTTTCATTTATAGGCAAATATCATAATTATTCCCCTTTCAATGTGCTTTAAATGGTTCTGTAGACTGAGATTCAAGATTCAAGATTCAAAACACTTTCTTAATCCCAGAGGGAAATTTTTTTGCCATGAATTACATCCGCTCTCATTACAGAAAGATAAGAAAACCCACCACCATTAGTAGCACCAACGAAATTAACAAAAAAGACGCACAAGGAGAGAGACGACATAAAACTGGCTGCAGCATGGCTCGCGCCTGAGCACTATTATCGTTAATCATATTCCCCAGTCCTGGTAGACTAAGGAGTCCTGGTGGAAAGTTCTTGGATCTTTGATATCTCAGTATTTGAGATAGATGATGAACCAAAGGCAGTGCCAAATCACGAGGATTGTACCAACAATCCAGGATCCACAATTAAATATCAGGCCTTTGTAATGCCACAAGGTAATTTAATACTGTACATTTGGCCACCATCAAAAAAACAGATAACCAGCTGCGCCTGAAACTCAGGTCCCATTTTTATTTAACGTATGTCTAATTTCTGTATGTGTCAAAGTAACATCCACATAACTGCAAACTCAAGGTTTTCTCCTCACATAGAGGATACACATGCGTCAACCCCCGCATAATATAAAATAAAAAACTACTTCTCAAACCTAACCACCTATTTCTATTGCTCTCATGCTGACTGTATCTGCAATCAGCAGTGGATTGGACAATTTAAAAAAGGTCAACAAAGCAAATTTACTTTGGTAGATTCACTTGTTGATTCTGCTGGGACCAGTATAGGGTCAAGGTTGATCCCTGAAACAGTGCAGGGACAGAGAGAAAATCAGTCTGGGCTCTACTGGAATCTATCTACGTGGAACCTACTATCTTTGACATGGTTAAAGACACAACATGACATGGGTCTGGATCAGGGGTAGGCAGGTTCGGTCATAGGGAGCCACAGCCCTGCTTGTTTTCCAACCATCCCTGCACTTACAGCTTCTGACTGGCTGAACACACCTGATCCAGGTAATCAACAGTTCCTGCTCTTGGTTAACAGCTGGAGGGTTGGAAAACAAGCAGGGCTGTAAGAAGATGGTTAAGTTAGTGAAACTCAAAAAATCTTTGGTATAGAACATATGAAAAATCAATTGAGAGGGGGAGATTAAATTAAGACTAAAAATACTTTTCCAAAGATAAATCTTTTTGGATTTATACTTTTAAAGTCGAATATGACTTTGACCATCTTGGCCGAGACATGTAAGCATGATTTTTATTCTTAGCCACGTTTAAATAAAGGCTTTTTAAATTCATAACCCTCAAGTCCCTCATAACTACTTCTTTTTTTTCTCAAGATGGTCTTTTTTGTCTTTGTCACAAAAACCTGATTTTTGTTTTTCTAGAACACAAACTGCAAGCCCACAAATGTGTGTAGTTTTCTGTCTGACATGAGCTCAATCACAGAGAACTTGACAATGTTTCTCTGGATAATTTATATATAAATATTATCATATATATTATCTATTAATTTGAGTTTCAGGTTGCATTACTAGATGCAGCAAAAAGCTGTGTTAAACAACAATTTTTCAAGGGAACCCTGAGCCCATGTGGCTTTATTCAACATAGCACGATAGATTCTTACGCAGTGCAACCTTAGAGCTTGAAGGTCCTAAACATTCACTGGTTATGCAGCAAGTATATAAATATACCAGCCACAACTTTAAAATTACTGACAGGTGAAGGGAAAACTTGGTTATCTTGTTACAATAGAACTCGTGGAGAGGTGAGATGTGTGTGTGGCAGCAAGTGAATAGTGAATTCCTGAAGTTGATGTGGAAATAAAAAGGTACAGAGGTGTAAGGAGTGGTGCGGACAAGGACAAAATGATGACAACTGGAGTAGAGGCTGAGCATTTCTAAAACATCAGTCTTTAATCCAAATACGTGTCTGCAGAGAAAAGCACATACAATGGCACATGGATGTAGGAAGTGGACCAGTTTCTTCAATGTTTCTGCTGTGAGTGATCTGCAGATCACCTTACAGCGTTGACCTGAGTTGAACCTTCATGCTGTAAGGTTTGGGAGTCAGAGTGACTCCATACACTGGTGTGTAGTCTGGTTTTCCTGCATCCTCAGGCCAGATGAACCTAAACTTTCTCAACAGAGTCACCATGATGATGAAGAGCTCCATTCGAGCCAAACCCTCTCCAAGACACATGCGAGGACCTGCAATATAAAAACCTTCTTGTTAATGCTAATGCAGTTGTGAAAAAGCAAGTTTTATACAGTTTGTTGTGCCCCCATACCTGCAGAGAAAGGCATGAAGGCCTCTGGTTTGACAAACTCTCCACGGTCATTGAGGAAGTTTTCAGGATTGAATTCATGTGGGAATTTCCATTGTCCTTCTTCATTCAGGAGTGAAGTTAGGTTAGGAATAATCAGTGTACCCTGAGGAGAAAATTTGGGTTTTATATTACAAAACATTATTTCATTTGAGGTAATTTTGTCTTTAGGGCAGCTGAAGACAAAGAGGGATTCGGACATAAAAGCAGATTTAGGAAAGTAGCTCATAGTCCTTATGGAGATACTATGGTACTAATCCAAAACATCTTGTGCTGTGTTATTAAAAATAATAAGTTGTCTAGTTACATAGGTGGCAAAAACCTTCTGTTTTATTTTTTACAATAGTACTATCAAATTAAATAAACAGTTGAAATACAGCATTTGTCTGAATGTTTTGTTGTGGACTGGGATGAACAGTTTTGACTGTGTGTTAATAACTTTATGTTGCCAAAAAACAGAAGTTGTTTTTTTACCCTGGGAATGGAATATCCCATTAGCTCTGTGTTTTTAGTTGTGCAGTGAAAGACGCTGAGAGGAACAGTGTTGGCTATCCTCTGCACTTCATGGATCACAGCCTGAATACAGAATTCAACATGTTTTCATCTGACTTAGGACATAAGTAAATTTGCTATGAGAACTCTGATGATAAGCTGTACCTGCATGTAAGGCATATTGTGCCTGTCATCAAACATGACCAGATCCTTCCCCTCCAACACCCGGTCTATCTCCTGCTGACAACGCTCTGAGAGTCAGAGAAAACAGGAGAGTGTGCACAGGTTGAATTCAATACAAAAGAAACACATATAATACACTAAACCACCCCCTTTGTAAAGACAGATTCCTTAGGGCTTAAATCGGCCCATTTTCTATATGAGTTTTGTATTAAATTGCTAAAAGATAAATAGAATGCTAACTGCTAAAGGCTATTAGCATGCTAAAAAGTGGGTGGGGGTTACATTGCACTCACTCCAAATATAATGTGCACAGCCTGATGATACCTCTTCTGTTGCACTAATTATTATGTCCCTCATTTGCAGAGCATTGGCTCTATCTAGTGATTGACACCATGCATTACACCTGGCTCCATTTTCACTATATGGATGTTAAAAATGGTTACATACATTTGATTTTATTTAATAAATGTTTAAATAAGAGCATACGAGTGTAAATAAGTAAAACTAAATCAAAAATGACCTGTCAGTGAAAAGATATTGGCATTACTCAATGTTTGGCAATTTTCCCGGGTATACTGGTCCTATGAAGGGGGATGCGTGAGACTGGATGCTTAATGTGCATGGCATATCAGAATTCTGAGAAAAAAGTCAGAATTCTGAGATTAAAGTCAGAATTTTGAGAATAAAGTCAGAATTCAACTAAAATTTTCATGGTGACCCTAATCCTCTTAGAAAACAAAATTCTCCTGACTGTGGAAATGTTATTTAATGCTAGAAACCAGGAAAATGTACTAAAGTTATAAAAGTAAAGGGTTCCATTTGCTTTACAACATCTGCACAGTACTTTACTGCAGGTGAACGCAACAGCTGCAAGCCAAAACTACAGCGAAGTACTCCATCGCTTCACTGAAGCAGCCAGCGAAACTTTAATGATACTCACTCATGACGATTATTAGGTCCAAACAGATCTAATTGTGGGTCATGCATTACACCCCTGTTTGAGCCCCCATTCAAAGTCAATGGGGAGTTTACGATGTTAGGAAAGTAATTGCAGACGAACCACATGACTGACGAGTTCCCCCAACAACAAGCACATGATAATCATAATAATATTAATACAAAGAATAAAGAGTTGAACTCATACTTGGGAGAGCCTACAGCTCTACCACAATAACACAATCTGATAGTCAATGAATGAAAAACTTTCAGTTTTAGAGAAGCCAGACAATTATTGTAATGAACAATAAACAAATATAAAACAATGGCTACCTCCCATTTTGTATTTCACGTGCATGTTTTCATACCTTGTATGTGTGGGTTGGTCATGAGATAGAGGAAACCAGTCAGCAGAGTGTTGGAGGTTGTGTCAGTTCCCGCAAAGTGAAGATCTAGAGCATACATAATGAGTTGTTCTTCTGAAAATGAAGAACCATCACTGCCTCTCTAAAAAGAGGAGAGTTTATATATCAAGACAAATCAGCCCCTAACTATGTACAACCACCTGCATGAGTCTGCGATGATTAACTGGACTCACCTTATCCAGTTCGTCCAGATAGCAGTCAACAAAGTCTCGAGGCTCTCCCGGGACTCTGGTTTTCTTGTGCTCAGTCACTAAATCAATTACAAGTTTCTGACAAGTCTGAAAAATGTATGTCACCGTTAATAATAATACACATCGCTGTGTTGTGAGGTTTGAAGAAAAATGTCCATTACACTGCTCGTGTACAGTTTTTTAAATGTTAAATATTTATTGTCAATTAATATTCAGGTCTGATTAAGATACCTTGACATTCCTAAAGCCTTTGGTGAAGGGCAGCGGCAGGTTACGGATCATGGGAAGAGAATCGTAAAGCTGTAACCAAAGACAATTCATTTGTTCACTGGAATCTAAACTTGCAGATTTTGCTTCCCAATATGAATTTCTCTGAACAGAAGATTTCTCTGTAATTTCAAATAAAATTTTCGAAAAAAATTCACGTTAGCGCCACACGCTACTGTGCTAAACTTTTTCTTCAACAGTCACATTTTAACTCACCATAGCCCATGGTCCATTGGCTATCTTGCCATTCTCTGTGAAGCAGCGAATAATCACTTTGATGATCTCATCGTCATAATTAAAGCGTGTACCAAACAGAACCTGGCAGATGATGTTGGAGGCTGCATTATGAAACATAACTCGAGGACTCAGAGTTTTACCTGTGATAGAAACAGAAAGACCTCAACACAACAGGAACAAAAAAATGATAACATATGAGAGGATTGTGTGTGTCCACTGGTTACATACCAATGCTCTTTTCCAGTGTTTTAATGGTGTGTTTTAACTCTCCATGAATCCTCTCCTCCATGGAATTTTTTCCCAGACCAAAGTTCCTCAAGGTCATCAGAGCAAAGCGACGATGCTCCCTCCAACCAGAGCCATAATCTGCTAGAATCACTCCTACAACAGGTTTGTTGACGCTTAAATACTATTCAAAAATGTAGGGTCAATTAGAAATAATTATATACAATTGGTACTCTATTGATCCTGTGTACGTACTGTGTTGACAGTACATATCAGCTTTAGTACCGGGTTTCAGTGTCTTACCCAAGAAGACTCAAAATGTAGCCTGCTAAAACTAACAATGGAACCGCTCCCCTTCACGTTTGAAGACAACCCACTAAACCACCATGCTGCCCTAAACGTCCATGTTTCACAGACTTTATAGGATCAAATCCACCTGAAATGAGTGTGTATATTGTTAATGTTGGGACTGACTAAAGTAGCTGGAGACAGATGCATCATCAGCAAGTGATTCTCTGAATATCCAGAGTCATACATGCTTTTCCATACAGAAAAGAGCGCATCAGTGTCATTATCTGCCAGACTTGCACAGTGTTTGCTGCTTTAAACTCCTTTCAGACCTGCCCCTGAGAGCAGGGCAGAGCAGTTCTCAGGGCCACCATAGCCTTACCCATGTGTTTAATTATGTAATCAATAAAAACGGCACTATGACTTCATATGATTAGATATTTGATTGTACATTATGTCTGACCATGCCTCTTTTACCTTTCCTCTCAGTGGCATCATTGACAAACATGTCTTGGGGTCGTCCAGAGAAATCAGTTGCCCTGGTCACTAGAGCCTCTTTTATGGCAGTTACTCCATTGACAACTACAGCTGGTTTGGTACCGATGAACAGACTGTAGACGTTTCCATATGACCTCCTCAGCTGGAAGAGAACCAGGTGCATGTCATTGTTACGTACATGAAGTTCAGATAGATTTGAGTGGGGAAAGTGTACAGTTCTACGTCATCTGAGAAGTAATCAATAAATGTTTTGTGATGTGTCTGTATATGTCCATGTTCAGTGTTCAGAGGATAACAATAATAATACCCATAACTTTTAAAGAAACCGTCATAGGGATTTTGAACATGGGTACTGGACATTGAGATCTGTGGATTCCTTTTCACACTCTATTCATTGCTGACCACCACCAAACTATTCTCTTTCATCTGTATTGAAGCTGTTAGTTTTGAGATCCTGGGCTCTGGAAGCACCTGTTTTTTAAGACCCTGGAATTAGCCATTGTGTAATATACAAGCTTTGGGTTTGTCTTAGTAAAATACACATATGACCTGTACTATTAGCTGGAAGGGATCCAAGTGCACTGGCAGTAAACTCTGTGCAGACTATGGTAATAAATTATGTAACAACATGAAAACAGCACTGTTGTTTAGGAAAAAAACACACTGAGACCGTTACTGTCAAGAAGAGCAGTACATCAATGTTAAACACTTTACTGTAAAATATTGTAGATATAAATAATAAAAGCAATAACAGCAGTGTCATAAAGGAGCAACGGAAATTATTCTCACCCTTTCAAAGTCCTTTAAGGGGTTCTCTAGGCTTAGGTTCAACAGGTTCCCCAGCACTGGCAGAACAGCAGGTCCCGGTGGAAAGTTTTTGGGCCTCTGGTTTTTCATTTTTACGATGATGAACCAAACACAGAGCCACAACAGAATGATTGTAGTGAACATGGTTGATTAGATTTGCACCGGACCGAACTGCAGAAGCTAGAAGGCTGAAGGACTAGTTTGTTATATAACGGTAGCTCAGCTCTTAGTCCTGCCTCTTCTGGGCGTGCACTGTGTTCCATGTTTGGCAGGTGAATAAAAAAAACAAGTAGATAGACCCTATGTTCCATGCTGCATACTGTACTTCACAGAGCTATTGCTAATACGCCTTAGTATTCATTGGACATGAATTTAAATTCCTTGTATGTGCAGCACACTTGGCAAATAAAGCTGATTCTGATCAGTATAACATAAATGTGCCAGACACTGTCAGACAGGGCTTACTTCCATATACACTGTTTCCCATTTTTTCACTTGTCCACCTCTTCATGCAATATAGATCTCACTCACTCTGGTGTCAAAGACAGCATTCTTGAATTTTCTTCTCCACTTGCTATTAAACTATGCAATAAATCGTCACACACAATACTACAATAGGGCCCTGAATGGAATGTAGTTACTGTTACTTATTTGTAATTGAACACATAAACATTCATTCAATTTATCATTCGGCCATCTACCAGAACTGAATGTGTCATAAACCTGCACCCTTTTCTCTTTTGTAACTCTCTGAGTGACGCAGCAGGACATAGACCAGGTGCTGGGAGGAAAGTATTGGATTAGTTTTGATGACACAATATTGCATGCATGCGCATCGTACAGAAAGATTCCTTCTTTTAGTCACTTTTATTCCAGACATGTGTTTGTCCACATAAATTCCCCCATGGGAATTAATAATGCATCAGTTATTATTGTTATCATGTGTAAGTTATTGTGTGTCAGAAAGTCATATACTGAATGTACAGTAGGTGCCGGTATAGACCTTGAAGTTGGTTTGCAATCTGCCAATAAACGGAGAGAGAAGAAGAAGTCGTGGACCACCTTACCACCACCACCACCCTCCTCTCAAATGCAGCTTGGCGGAACTGAGTCGCACGTAGAATATCGTGACGAGCCGTTTTCACTGTGACACAAAACGTCACTGATCTGTTGCACCAGAATCATTTCGTCTAGCCGAGCTTTGGTAAGTTTAGGTGACACAAGATATTCGATATGACACGAAAATGTGTTTACATGAAGCTCAAATGTGCTCTGTCGAGAATTTAGAAGTATTATTGTTCCAGCATATTGTTGCATTCCGTTGTGTTGCTGTCAGCGGTGACAACAGCCTGCACGAATGCTAATGAAGCTAACGCTAGCCGTGGTTTTTCAGGACACAAAACAACTGCGTGTCCACTGTTTCATCTAAACGGGAACAATAAAAGGTGTCAGTGTCGTGAAGACTGATAGTTTTGTGCACTGCATGTTGTATTGTTAGCTGAGGTCGTCCTCTTGCTGTAAAGGTTAAAATTTCGGTTGTTAGAATCAGAAAACAGGGGCGATAACGAGTAGTAGCTTTGAACGTCGTATTTAACTAGGTCATAATCTCACTGAAAATCATTTGTATGTTTTCCTGAGCTGTTTTTGTTGTATACAACTTCGTTAAATTGCAATAATCTTTAATACCTAGTGATGACGAAATGTGACCACAAGAGGGAGCCAAACTCCAACATTTAGATCAGTGTCGTCCCCTAAATGTGAAAATATAGATTTACAGCATTACCAGGTTTTTCTTTTTCTAGTTTATTACCCAGGTTTTCATCTAAAAATAGGTTATGATATGCTCTAACACCAGAACACCATTGTATATTCCCAAAAGTGATTTCACTACATGGTTTGTTGAGTGTCAGATTGGTTTATCACAAAACAAAACATAAAACATGAGACATTTAAGGATGTAAATCCATGTTGTACAGATTTTTACAACAAATCCACCTAGACTTTAATTAACCTACAGTGTTTTCATCTGCGACTATAGTAGTAGCAGTATATCGCCCTGTGGCATTAGCGTGTTCATGTTGAGCATGTCATGTTGTTACCTGCATCCATCCAACAGATGCTAAACTACTAAACTTAGTGTCAGGTTGTTTTGATTGAACCTTACAGGTAAGTAGTGGCTTTGTGCGCTGGTCAGTAGCAGTAATTTTAAAGAAGAAAAGAACTGAGTTTTAATGACTTGGGTGGATTTACTTTTTTAATAATAATAATAATAATGAATACTTTTTTGATCTCCTTGGGGAAATTGAGTAGTGATGGCAGGGGGAGGGACAGCCGACGTCCACCTCAGCAGGAAGTTTGTGTCGGAGGCAGAGCTTGATGAAAGGAGGAAGAAGAGACAGGAGGACTGGGAGAAAGTCAGGAAACCTGACGACCCAGAGGGTAAGAACACAAACTCACAGACCTAAACACAACTAAACCTCGAACTCGACAATACATCTGAATTTCTCTGAATGCATCCTCATATCTGTTTATCCATTCTCCAGAGGCCCCAGAGGAGGAGTATGACCCACGTTCCCTGTTTGAGCGACTACAGGAGCAGAAAGATAAGAAACAAGAGGATTATGAGGAGCAGTTTAAATTCAGTGGGTCTATGTGTATTTTAATTTCTAACTGTCATTAAGTGTTTTGCATCTTTACCTAAGAATGCGTTGCAACCATCTACAATCACGACATTGATTTGTTATCAGCAATACTAGGGTGATATAAAGATATTTAAACATTTTTCATATAATTCTTTGAGGAAAAAAACAAGATGCTATTTTAAATCTTGAAAGAGCTCTTTTGCCTGTTTTCTGTTTTGTTGTGTGATAACTCGCAGCCTGCTCCTTCACACTGCTTCAAGAAAGCAGGGGAGTAGGAAGAGGGCAGGAAGGAGCAGAGGAGATGGTTGGTATGCGTGAAGTCAGTGGCTCGAGCAGCAGAATAATGGGTTTTGTAGTCAACGAAAGCTTTAAGCACCTAAAGTCCGTTCTCCATTTATAAAACTAGTAGTTTGTCGTACATTAATGAAATAACTGTGACTGTAAGATATTGAGATGCATATTGTTTATTGCCATTCAGCTTAAAAATATCAAGATATGAGATTTGGTCCATGTTGCTCAGGCCCAAGACCCATCAGTGTCATTAAATAGTAATTAGTCCTGTCCAGCACGACTCTACCTCCAGGGTTCTGTCAAGGTTTTCTAACGTGCAGCTCTTTGCACATAACAGCGAGTCACCAAATTCCAAGAAATCTTGATTGATTAAGGCAATAATTAATACTCTTGGTATTTTACCATGATTAAAGGGGCACTCTGCAAGTTGTATAGATCAGACAGTTCTTGATGTATGAAAAACAGGTCTGAAACTGTGGCTCCAGACATTAAAAATAACATTTTAATATATAAAACACAAAGCAGTGTTTCATGTTTCTGACTTTTAATTTGTGCTTACTAAAAATGATCTTTGTCTCAACAAGCACCAACAATAAATACTATGCAGAGCACACACTGATACTTTACTTGGCAGAGGAGAAGACACTAGCAATCCCCATTAAGTCTCTACAAACTAAGAGCCCTGACAACACCTAACGTTTTAAGATAAAGATTTTAAAATTTTTTCATTACCAAGCTAATGATGTTATATGTAATAATACAGTCCTGATCAAAAATGTTTTGACAAAAAAACACATTGTTGGAGAGCATTGTTGAAACAACGCTTAAACTGAAACAGGTTGTTTTACAGCTGATCACAATCTTATGACCACATGCTTTAAAGTGTGGATTCATGGCAGGTAGTCGCACTGTCAAGGCGCTCTGATGGCAAAGGCGTCGGGCTGTTGTGAATTGAATCTATTTGGACTGAGTTGTCTAGTACTCCATTTAAAAATGAATTGAATATGTAGGAATGAAAATATTTTGCTGTCAAGACACAAAAGCAACACTTAACAATTAAGAATAAGAAAATCACAGATGACTTCAGTCTGCTTCTACAGACAGTTATTTTTTGTAGACATAGTCTGGAAACTGTTCGACTTTACTACTTTAATGACTTTCTCATAGCATAAACATAAGAATAGCAATAGACGGTAATATCTGGTTGAAGTTTTCCTGGCAGCACTGATGAGAAGCTGTTGTATGTTTAAGGATTGGATTAATTTTAGCAGCAGTTCGAGGATTCAAAACCACATCCTGTCATTCTCTTATTTTCATGGCTTTATGGAAAAAGGGAGAGAAATTAATTTTCACAGATTCAAACAATGTAGTATTTCTCTGTTTAAAGTGTTTTATACACTGCACTATACAGAACACACGCTTCATTTTCTTCTACCACCAAGTTACACCAGTTCTTATATTTCACTTGTGCGTGTGGATTTAAAGACGGCTGTCATGGTTTGCTTTCTGAAAAATGAGAACATATTTGTTCCCATGGTGACAGGGAACATGGTGAGGGGATTGGATGAAGATGAGACCAGCTTCCTGGACGAGGTCTCCCGGCAACAGTGCCTGGTGGAGAAACAGCGCAGAGATGAGGAGAAACAGGAGCTTTTGGAATACAGAATATCCTTTATCGTGTTTGTTTATATAAAACATTTTAATTAGCCGGTTTCACTCTGCAGCTTCTGCATTTCATTTAGATTGTGTGTTTTGTGGGTTATGAAATGAGAGTTGAAGACTAGTCTTCAAATGTAGCACAGAATCAACGGCCATATATCAATTCTGAGCTCAGTTTCCAGCAGTGTCCACATGTTAACACCTTTTAAATCTAAATGAGAACTGAAATTAAGTTGACTAAGGGTTAGGGTAAGTTTTACTGCCTCAACCACGTCTTTTCCACTTTATCCCTGAGTTACACGTATAAACACAACGCATTTAATAAACCTAACATACATGTCTAATGTAAAAATCAGTCTAACACAGCTGATGGTACATTTGTACTAATTAACCAGAAAGGATTTTGCTGAGATTGTCGCTGCTCACTGACTCCAGGCCTCCTTCCTCCAGACCAGCACCTCTCTGTGTTGTGTAGTAGACGTCCTTGTGAGATTTCAGCTTTAGTTTCTTCACTCTCTCGTCGCTTTTGTGAAAACGTGACTTTGCTATTTGTAGCAGTTACAGGCGACTGTACGTGTAACTCTGTGAGATCCGTCGCTGGTAGTTGTCAAAGTTCCTAGGGGCAGTGGTAGCGGCTAAGTGGTGGTGATTGTGGTTGTAGGGCTCTAGCAGAGTAGCCGTCTCCACCATATAAAGTAGTTCTGTATATTGCATTAGTTTGACAGTAAATGTTTCAGTGGCTCCCTAAGCAGCAGTGAAGCGGTTTCCAGGTCATTCTGTGCACTTCATGCTGTTTTTAGCAGTCGAAGGACATGCATGCTGCTAATATAGGAGTCTGTTGGTTCACGGATGATAAGCAGCTTTATGCGTGGTGGCGGAGGCAGGCACATCTCCATCACAGTCGAGCTCCTGCTGGGACTGTATCATGCATAAATTACACACAACCTCTATGCGCATCCATACTCTTGATGATGTCGATGATGATGATGCTGCTGTCTATGAACATTGTTACGGTTTTATCTGAAGGACAAACCTTTGGGATTTACGTGGGATTTTCTTCTTGCCGTAGCTTAATAATCAGATTTGAATTCCATTTTGTTTCACTGTGTTCATTTAGCCTGATATTGTGTCTTTTTTCTTGTTGGGAGGGGGATTATTTGTTTTGTTGGCTCCAACCAATCTGCAGCGGCTCGCTTATCTTGGAGGTTCAGAACCAGCAGCTTCCGTCCCATCTTGTTTAAAGGGTAAACTATGGAGCTGCACTATATTACAATAACATTTAAGCCATGAATCAAACTTGGGGATGTTTTGAGGCTCTGTCGTTTCCATTTCAGTTAGCAAATGGCTGTCCTCTAATAAAACCAAGCGTTACAGTAGGATTACAAAGGATTCTGTGTTTTTAGGACAGGCCGGCTAATTAAGGAACAGAATCTCCTTGTTGGAGTGTAAATACTACGTCATAGGAGTTTCTTGCAAGTCCACAGTAAACATTTGCCTACGCGCCATGTTCCTCTCCGTTACCGTCTTTATCTTTGCAGACACAGGTTTGTCTGCAGATGAAGAGGAGACTGGGTTGTCGTGGAAACTATCATCGGCTGGTAACTACGGTGACGACTCGGAGCAGTCGTTTGCTTTAGTGAACGCCGAGTACATGCTCGCACACACAGGTGCAGAGCTCGGTTAATGCGATTAAGTCGGCTCTGCTCGTCTGTGTCACATTTTGTGTCTCCTGGTCACAACCCGTCTTCGTTCGTCTTCTACACTTTGTTTGGTTTTCTTGTCCGTCCTGTGTCTCTGCAGCTCAACCCTATTTCACGTCTCCTTGGGCTCTTTATCTGTGTCACCTCTCTCTGCCTCTGTGCCTCAGTGCTTTTCTTAGCCTCTCAGAAGTGTGTCACTTTTTCCAGCTCCCTGATGGGGAGGTGTAATGGCTCCCTCTTAAGGGAGGACAGAATGTACCTCGAATGGACTGCTGCTGAACGGGTCATGTGTTTTCACCTGCCTCTGAGCCCCACTTTGCCGTCCCACTCCAAGGCTCCATTATGCTCTATTCACCTTAACTCTGTACTTTCACAGTGCTCTAGCAAAGCAAGTGTCCTCTGAAAGCCGCAGAGAGCCTGAAAAAAAGGTGCCCCCCAAGCAGTCGGGCTCGGAGCAGAAGACCAGCCATTTGTCTCAGGCCCATTTATTGGCTGGGGCTGTTAAGAGACGCAGGTACGTTAACAGATACTGAGTGTGGCCCACGGACACAACACTGACAACAACTGCCCACAGTCATAAACATTTTCTTTTGACCTAATTGAATTTCATCATGAAATTAAAGCAACTTTTAAACTGATCTTTGTCTCTCTTGCGCAGTTCTTCACAGTCATCAGACAGCAGTAAGAAACAGAAGGTGGATATGACAACGACGGCAAAAACAGGAAATGGAGACAGACACACAGGTGGGCTGCAGCCTGAGGCTGGAGGTTTGTCTGAAAGGGACAGAAATTGAGCTGTGCGCCTCTCACATCACTAAATGATAGACCTGAAAACTCATATCCAGCTCGCGGCTCGACCAAATGATGCGTACATTGCTTTTCTCTCCATACTGACTCTCTTTTGTCAAATAGAATTGTGATGTTGTTTCAGCAGAATGAAAAGAAAAACATTTCAGGACATGAAACCAAAACTATGAGCTGAAAGACAACAGAACAGAAATGTTCTGCAGAACGGTGAAGTTGGATGATGAGTTGGGAAGCAACACATCTGACATCCCACTAATACACTTAATATTCATCAATGCTTCTTTAAAGTTAGGTTTACTGATGTGTCCTGCGTCTCTGAGCGGAGGCTTTTGAATATCGTTGGGTTGCTGGTGGCTGATTCTTTTCTCTTCTTTCATTCATCCTGTGAACTAAGTCTACTACACACTCGCTTGTTTAAATTAAAGACACGAGCATGTCTCTGAGCGAGTTGCAAGTGGTTTCCCAAAGCTGAGTCCCACAGTCCAAAGACATGCAGTTAGGTTACGTGGTGACTCTAACATGCTAAAAGGTGAGCACCTCTGTCCAGGGTGCACCCCGACCTCCCCTCCCCACCCCAGTGACGGCTGGGGTAGGCTCCAGCAACTCTGAGACAGTTTGGAGAGCAGATGGATGGATAACTTGAACTGACAGGCGTTTTAGAACTTTTACACTGGATATGCAAAAACTGAAAATGTAACATAAGGGCTTGTGCTCATGTGAATGCTCTGAACGTGACGGTGTGTTGTGCTGTTCAGAACAGGAGGGAGGAGCCGGGGGAGGGGCAGGGGGAGCTGAAGATCCACAGACACTCCTTAGCCTGACGGCGAAGACCCCCTCGGCTCCCCTGAGCTCCGATGAAGGCGTGTTGCACCTTCCGTCAGCGGCTGTGTGCGTCGGCGTTTTACCAGGACTCTGCATGTATTCCAGCAGCAGTGACTCCGACAGCAGCTCAGACAGCGAAGGTAGCGTGGACGCAATCATGTTGCCGTATCCTCGGCATAGCAGGACCTACAGATAGGCACACAACACACGCAGACACACTCTCAAGTAAACACGAATATTTATACTGTGTTAATCGCACACGCACACCTAGCAGTATTCCTGGTGTTTTCACAGCTGTGAGTTGAACTGTTGCCCTTTGTCACCAGACAAAGTTCAGCCCGGTACTAGAATCCTCTCAGTGAGATTTCATTTAAATTGAAAACAGTTGAAACACTATTCTGAACTCAATCTGTGTATCTATTTGTGACTTATTTATTTATTTATTTATTTTTGGTATTGTGGCACTCGAACATGACACCTCCACCCTTCCTTCCCTCAATCGCATTTCACGCAGTTTAAGCCGAGCCATCAATCCCGCACTGCCTTCCCCGACGACATCCTGCCCCCGCTACACCCCTCTCCCGCCCCAAGCCACAGCGGCTGCAAGCTGTGTAGTGGCTGAAGGAACAGTGATTGACAGCTGTGGAGCACGGAAGAGACTGGTTTAGACTGTGTCACATGACTCACACCTTTTAGCTATCAGCAGCAGAGGAGAGAGGGAGAGAGCCGGGCAGGACGAGCTTCTTTCTCACTTTGGGTTAATTGCGAAGTTTGGAAAAATAATGTTTTATTGATGTGATGTAATGTGTTTTCTCATGTGTAGTTTGTTTAAAAGTCACATCATGCTGGAGAGATGCTGGACTGTTTGCTGCTGTCTCAGGCGTTGGAGCTTTTCTTTTGTGGTGTGAGGAATAAAGAGCTTTGCCTTGTACTGTGTGGTTACTCTGTGTGTTGTTATACAGTCCGCTCTATAGCTAGAGTCTGATACTCAGCGAGCTGCGATGGCGCCTGTCCATCAGAGTTGTGCTGCAGTAGCACTTTGGTGGGATCAAACCAGCCGTGCTACCCTTCTCTCACTATGTTCCTCCTAGTAACTGATTCAACAGTTTGACACCGTTGATGTATTCAGGCTGCTACATAGAGCTGTGATGCGCTCTCGTTAAGCAATCACATTTTTACCCTTGTCAAAGTCACACGATTTTTCCCGCTACCAACACATGAACCTAAAGAATACTGTTGCCATTATCGCACGTTATTCAGAGTATTGGAAGTAGTAATCATGTAGCTTTTTTTTCTTTAGTACTCACTATAACTAACATTAATCTGGATCAATGTCAGTGTCCATGTGCACAGTGACAATGCTTCATTATTCGGTTCGGTATAAGCACCAGACAGTGATTCATCTTTCATCTTTATTTCAGATTCATATGAAGGATGGGAGCTCTGCACGTCTAGAATTATCAAATATTTCTCTAGAAACGGGCGGAATTTCCCTTCCCTAACCCACACTGCAGCCGGTAGAACTGCATGTAGATTTTGTTGTATTATTATAAGTAGCAGCTAATGTAGCCCAGAGCTACGAGCAGAGATGAGAAACGGGCTGCAGAGATATAATTAACAGACGTCTTAACGCTCCCAGATCAGATGGTCCAACGTACAGTCTTGGCATGCAGCTGACACTCACTGCAGTGATGTCACTCGATGCAGCTTATTATATTTCATGCAGCTCCCTTTGGAGTCACAAAAACACGCCCTTCTTTTATGGACACAGTAGTACTGCCCAAGGCCTGTAAACAGACTTTGATGTGTAAAATTCTCCTTTAAAGTGTCGATTCACGTAAAGAAAATATCGCTGTTCCTGAGACATCGCCACTTCTGACCTCCGGAAACAAATGATCATCAGTGTCTTCTCTCATTGGACCTATTTTCCAAATGCAGCCTACACACAATGGCTTAAAGGTATGTGTGTCATTTATTCTGCAACCTAGTTACGTAGCTCTGTCAGTTCGCCAGGGGTTAAAAGATCTGAAATGCAGCTCTGAGCCAGACCTACACAGTCCATAAAATTAACGTGTAAAATTGCACTAGATCAAAACTAATTTGGATAATTGGATTCTGGGATAAGTATTCAGTCCTCATTAAAACCTTGGCAGAATATTTGCATCTGGAGCTGAGCTCAGATTGAGACCGAGAGACAAACAGGTTGGCAGTCAAGGTGAGATGATATCAGAATGTGAAGTCTCTCAGTCTCATTAACGACCTGGAGTTCAATATTTGGAATTCTCTTTATGAGAGTGTGTTGCCGAAGGTATAAGAGTGAATCAAAGTGTCGGCGTGATAACGAGACGGGAAGATAATTTCATCTTGTGTTCGTGGTCAGTAATGAGCATCTCCGTTTTTCAGAGGACAGTTCATTGCCATCGAGTTTCTTGGTTTAACCAACAGTTGGAGCTCAGTATCACTGGTGTAGCTGTGAAAAGAGTTGCTATGACAACAAATAACACAGCCGACACACAGCAGAGGATTTGAGCTTTGAGGCACACCAAACAAAAGCATTTTGCATCAAAATTAGCGCCCAGCAGCCCAGAGCTGCACCAAACCACAGCTATAAGAAATCCTCACGCTTCCTTCCTGCACAGTAGGACGGAAGTGTGAATCCTGAATTAATTCGTTTCTCCCGTCGTCACCTTTACAAGTTTCCCCGGCACATTTTGCGTGAGCTGAGCTCAATTCAATTCAATTCATTTCATCTTTATTTGTATAGCGCCAAATCACAACGAAAGTCATTTCAGGGCAGCTCACTGTTCTGTTCGCAGCAGTCTGTAACTCATTATCTCCTCAGTGACGGCGAGAATGACAGACAACAGTCAGCTGAATCGTGTGAAGTTACTGCGTACACACACACACCCAGCCCTCTGATTCTCTCCTCTTACACAGCAGCAGGTTGAAAAACTTTGTCATGGAAGAAGGGGCCTGGACTCCCTGGGAAACAAAGTTTTACGGATGTCTCTGCAGCGTGACTTTATGTTTCTGTGTGGTGGTTTGGCATCTTTTTGTGGCGGCATAAGAAGACGAGTAAATTCCAGCAGTGGCCCATGTCACCTCGTACAACCATAAATACACAGAGCATGAGACATTTCCTTCAGTTTATTAACCTGAGACACAAGTTAATAAAAGGAATAGCTTCACATTTAATACAAAGATGCACAGCAATACACATATTACTGTAAGTACACAATTCAGCACTGCATAAAAAGTACATTAAAAACATCAGAAACATTGGCTCATCAGAACATAAACTGCATCATATAAATATACATTCGATATATGTATATATATGCATATCAGAGACTCCTCTTTGCTTCCCGTCAAAGGTATATATAGGAACACTTTCTTCACTTTCAGATGAATCTCAATGAAATATGTACAAAAAAAGATAAATACATTGTTAAAAAAATCATGCATTTGTAATCACTGGCACCGGTTTGTAAACAAAGAGTGGATTTTGGCAACATGCAGGACGAACCAAAGTCATAATAAATATAAAAGCCCCCATATTTAACAGCCAAATGAATTCACACAGTGTGTCCCACATCTATCCCCCGTCAGTGCTACAGCTGCCACCGTGGCCTCTTCCTCCTCTGATCGTGTCACTTTGAATCAGCTAAGCGCAGCGGAACTTTAAAACCCGCCGCACTCACACAACTTGTGATCCAAACCTCAAAGTTAAAACCTCTCGTCATGGGCGTCAGGGGGAAGAGACTGCGCTCGGTTCAGGCTCAGCCTGCGTGTGAGCACAAAATCAAACATCTGATCTGCTACCTGGAAGGGATCCGTACGACAAAGAGAAGGGACTCAACCACTGCTATGTTTCTGTCTAGGGGGGACTTCACACCAAGGAGTTGTAGGTATCACGTGGCATAAAATCACAAGACACACACATGCAAAAAAGCAAAGAAACTACATCCTGATGAATCAAGACATATCTCTACGAAAGGCCAGTTTCACCTGCATGTAAGTGCCATCGCTGTAAACTTGCAAAGCCCTTCACACACGTGTGTGCTGGAAAGCTTTAAGAGACAGGGACTATAGTTTCTGATGGATTAACACTACATACTGGCCGAGCATCGTTGAACCAGTAAAGAACTTGGCAGACAGCTGCAGGGATGTCGTCAATGTTTTTTTTCATCCACAAATAATGTTTAACACCTGATTTACACACGTTTCATTCTATTTTGTTTGCCGTTAACGAGAAGAGCTATTGTACAGCGTGTGGGCTCTGGTGTTTGGCTCGGCTCACTCTGGCGCAGGGTTGATGGGCGGAAGATTCCGCTGTTTAAAATACTGCGTGACCTGCTGGGGCAGCTCGGCCAGGACCGACTTGGCGAGGGTCTCCTTGGGCGCCTGAGAAAGAGAAGAAAGCAGAGTTTTCTGTAGATTTGGAGACACAACCTGAAGCCTATACGACTATTGTAACGTTAGGAGGACAGTAACTTGTAGTAAGAAGCAGGCTGCCAACACAGCTCATCATTTCAAGTCACTCTCATTAATACGTTCCCGCTCTCTCCACAGTGTTTCTCTCTCTCTTGCTGTCTCTCACCCTCCCACCAATAAATTGGAATGAAGCCAGCAAACATAGTCTGTCCTCCCACTACAGAGGAAGTCAGCTCGCCCACCACCAGCCCACACGAGCGTTCACACAATACACAAAACCCATCCGCAGACATGCACAAGATGAGACCCCCTGTGCACAGCCTGAGAACGTGTACCAACTAATTAGCATGTATGAACACTTGAATTAACACATTTTGCGCGCGAGTGTGTACGCTCATCAACATGACGCACACACTCACAGTGTGTCTCTGTTCAGGCTGAGATAACCACGCAACTACCCTCATCAAGTGTGTGTGTGTGTGTGTGTGTGTGTGTGTGAACAGCTACAATCCAAGTAGCAACAGGCATTCATTTGTTATCACATTCACACTCAGATGGCATGACATCATGTCATTAGGGGACGCACAACTTAGATGGAGTCCAAATGGCCCGGAAACAAACTTCTGTAGTAAACTGGGAAAAGTAATTCCTTGTTATTTTTATGCAGTTTTAGCATGCATCTGCGGATCTCTGCACCTTGATGTCCCAATTAGAAAAACTGCTTCCTCTTTAGCGTTGCTGAGCTAATTTACAGCGAGTAATTCCAGCTTCAAGAACTCCCTGCTCTGCAGTAGAGGAAATAAGTAGCTGGTATTATGTTAGATGAGCAGAAACAACACAGAGAGCCGTGGTGTGTGTGAAGAGAGTAACTTTCCCTCTAACCTAGTGACAGATAAGAACATGGTTCCATGTGCAACACAAAGATGGTGACATGACAGCATCTAGAATTAGCTGCTGCAGTAAAGCACAACATTTTATAACAGGTTATAGGTCAAAGATTTTCAGACACAAACACTCACATTACGGAAATCCCTGAAAGGGACAAACTGCACGATGTCCCGAACAGCCTCCTCTCCTGTGTTGGACCTTAAAACGCTGGCGTCTCCATCCAGGAATTCCATGGCAGCAAAGTCTGCGTTGCCCACACCGATGATGATTATAGACATGGGAAGCTTAGACGCCTGCACAATGGCGTGACGCGTCTCGTCCATGTCGCTGATGACACCGTCTGTTATAATGAGGAGAGTGAAGTACTGCTGCAGGAGGGGAACAGGTGAGAAATAGGGAAAAGCAAGAAAAGACAGATGTATAATCAGATACTATAAACTAACGTTTGAATAGATTGTGAAGTAACCTAAAGACGTATCTGTATTGAGAAAAGTAATTAAGGATAATTATGTGATAATTATGCTAACATGGTGTGGTGAAGGATGGAGGGGACAAAAACAAGACGAAAAAAAAGAGTCATTTGAGAGAGAAGACAGGAAATGACTGAGGAAGAGGAGGAAGAAGAGGGAGTTGGACCAACACAACACAAGGGAAAGAAAACCACTGAAACCGGAATGAAAGCTTCTCTGCATCAAAGCAAGTTGAGCTCAACCCATATGACAGAGAGCACCATCTGTTCCTGGATAAAGAGAAGAGAAACCTTGCATCCAGAGATGAACAAGATGAAGCCGAGCGAGTGAAGAGAAAAGGTGGGACAAACAACAAACAAAGGGGGGGGGGGGAGTTATTATAAACAAAAACAAAAAACTTCATGGCACTAAAAACACAAAAAGTTTTCTGATTTATTGATTATGATTCAGGAGAGGGCAGATTTAGGCCAGTTTCATGAGATATACAGTAAATCCCTGAGATATGCAACGCGCAGCCCGCCTGCGTGAATCGCACTGCAGGAGCTGGTTTCCCAATTTTACACTAGAAATGAAACCAGACACAGATGCAACAGGAGGACGGCGTGTGTCTAATGTGGAGTTCAGAAACACTACATCATTTCACGCCTGTCTTTATTAGCAGTATCAAACATGAGTTGCTGGAACACACCAAACTCTTTACCACCTTCAGACACATGTAATTGAACAGTTACCTAATAAAGACACAAATCGGGTTCAGCCAAATGCAGCGGCGGTGAATCCATCCACTGCTCTTATGTAAAGAGTAAGAGACGGATGCATCACAGTTGGCCAACTCTTCAGTGCAGGGGCAGAGGAAGACAACAAGAAAAAGGTGGATGCAACACATGGGATCAGTGATTATAGCTGTGCCTTACTGTGCTTATTTTAATAAAGGTTTAAGAGCATCTTTGACTAAAAAATCATAACTAAGAGGAGAATACCAGATATTGCCATTTGTAAATTATGTATGAAACATATCGGCCCCAAACAAATTTTATAGAAACTGTCTTATGCTGAAAGAAACACATCTTTCCTTTTCCATTTGAATTGGGAGGAGGGGGGTTCACAGTGGGACCCAGCACCACAGAGACACTCCACACAAATGGTGCAGTGTCATGTAGAGAAAAAGCATTTGAAATGTCCTATGTATTAACTTCCAAACATATGTCCTGACTTCCGAACATTTGCATATTGCTCCTATTATCATGATACATTTCCCTGTACATTCCTCTGATCCACTTCCAATCACCAGAAAAGAATAACAAACACACAGCGGTGGTATTGTTACTTCTAACTGACAACACGCTCCGAGGAAGTCAGGTAATCCCACAGCTAACCGAGCCAGTTGACAGCCAGCTTTGTGAGAACCGTTATCAGGAAACACAGACGTTGTTGAACTTGGTTAGTGGCTGTGGTCTGATGTATGATGGACCGTATGTGACCACACAAAGGGCATGCGTTAGTTCAGTGTACCAGCATGAAGAAACCACACACTATCCAAGACACGCACACACACACACACACACACACACACTGACTAAACTCCATGTTCTACACGCACACACACGCGCGTGCGCAGGGAGGGCTCTGAAGCCTGTCTCTTTAATGTGCTAACAGCAGCGCTCATTAGAGAATCATTATCACACAGACAGACAGGGTCTCTCACACACTGGGACACGCACAGACTGCACTGGCCTGAAGCCTGTCTGTGTTCGTGTGTGTGTGTGTGTCAGTAGCAGGGGTGTGTTTGTACACAGCTACACCGTCTGCAGACGCAGGTTCTCTCATTATCTGAGAAACAGGAACACTGAGACCGAGCAGCAGCCTACACTCTACCCACCCGCTTACTCCAACACACACACACACACACACACATATATACACACTGTTGTCACTGCTAACCCGTTATGTGGTCCACACACACTTCTGCTGCGGCTGTCACATCTCATTATCTGTTACTCCTTCCTATGCTCCATGAGTGTTTGAACTCACTGTAATGAAAAAACAAGAAAGGCTTCTGCATTCATTTCCTTGCAGAAACAAATGGATTCTGGCACACAACGCACAGACGACTGCAGTCTTTTGTGTGTTTTGCTCATGTATTTGTTCTGCACAGGGTGACAGGGTACAATTAGGGACAAAAAGCATTATGGGAGCATAATGATACCCAGCTACTGTGCTCTCTTCAGATTTGAGTAGGAGATGTTCCACTGGGTGTGTAACATTTGTTGAAAGTTTGTGTGAGTGTCACACATCCGTACAGTTTTTGTGTCTGTACTTGGTTTCTCCTAGCAGCAGTGTAGTCATGCAATCAGCCTACCCTGCTCCACCAGCCGCACAGCGATCCTTCCAGGTCTAACGTCATTCTGCTGCTGCAGCGGTGACCCTTACAGGACCTTTGACAGAGCTGCACACATGCTGCTTCAACAACACTGTGACTCTGAGGCAGACGACACCCGTCTTATTTAGCTCCAACAGATGGGAGCTTTAAATGCAAGAGCTGCAGCTGTGATTGCACATTCACTTATGGCCTCAATAGTTTCTACGCAGCATAAGAAAATATTGCTAAGGTGGGACTTCAGCCATATGTTGCAAATAGCAAATCCAGTGGCGTGTGCTTTAGACCAGGCTGATGATGCGATGTGTGTGCTGCAGGAGGTGCCAAAGTGGAGCTATGATTAGGCGCTTCAGAAAAAAAAATCCTCAGCAAGTAAAAAGTGTCTCAGGAACTGGAACACTAAAGGGATTATCTTTCAACATCAGCCAAAAGAGGGACTCTTAGTGCTGCACTCACACCAGCAGTAGTGACAAATCAAAACACTGTGATCCAATGCCTCAGATACACCTCAGTTTGAAATACAACATGCTGCAATCAGCTACTTTTGTCTAAAACAACACGTATTTGGTGTAAAACCTAGGAAATACTTGGCAGACGGTTCAGCAACAGTACTAAACAATGGTGCTCAGTGGTTAAGACCTGTGACATCCAACAGTCCTTGTTGCATGTCATACCTCCCTCCCTCCCTCTCTCTCTCTCTCTCTCTCTCCTGTACAGTATGCTCTCTCAAATAAAGGCACAAACGTGTGAAATGCATGGCCACTGTCTCAGCTGCAGAGAGCTGTAAGATGGAAGACGAGAGGACACAAGTTGTCACTCCAGTCTGTCACCCTCCTCCCTGCCGCTCTGGTCAGCATGCCAGGAGTCCAGGCCAACAGATGCACACACTTCACACACCATCAAGTAACATCAAGTAGATTAATTAGGAGCACAAACTGGCCTGAAAGGAAATGACTACTGGCTGCTACTGGGGAGTAAATATAGTAGTTAAAGGGTATGTTTGCTATTTTATCTTGCTGTACATTGCGCTGTGGGATGTTAATAAAATGTGTATGCTCACACCTTTGTCTGGTGGGAATGTACGTACTGAAGACATTGGATGAAAGGTAAATTAAACAAAAACACAACTCAGGCACAGCACAGAGGTTTGTAAGGTTCAACTCCAGGCAGAACAACGCCTCGTGTTGAGTGAAGGAGAGGATGAGGGAAGGGGAATCAGTAAAACCTAAACTGTGAAGGGGAATCATATGGAGATTAAATGAAAGAGGGTCATAGAGCATAATATCAACTGTGAGCTATCAAATCATTGTTCACCCTGAAGAGGGACTGTGGTCTGAAAGCAGCAGCATCAGAAAATATCACTTAAACAACAGAAGCAAAGAGTTTAACAGACTTGATTTCCGTACAGTAAATCTGAAGTTATAAGATGCGTGAAGGAACGGGTGAAAATGGACCAGTGGAATAAAACGACAGACAAGCTAACATTTCATTTGTCTTTCTTGACTACTTTTTTGTGTGTTTAATTACTTACAAAGCCCTGACCACTGGAAACTGCATTTATCTGTAGGTTAACGAAGAGATACCACTTAAACTCCACATATATTTAATATTATTATTTATCAACCAACATCCTATAAAAAGTGAAACATTAAATACGGAACCAAGTAAAGGGGCTTGTAGTGGTTCTGCTGTACAGTGTTCCTTTCACACAGGTGAGAGTCTGAATCAAAATATTAAATTCACTACATGTATTCATCAATCATCTTACCTGCTGTCATCTCGGATCACCGTGCTGCCCAAAAGGCTCCCTGCACATTTTAGTTATGACATGTGAAAAATCAATGTCTCCAGAGGACAAGGGCTACTCCAAAATTCAAAACCTGGAAACCTGCATTATACTAGTTCAACTCGAGAATATTTCAAAGTGAACTGTTGCCACTTACCGCTGCTTTCTCCTGCTGAAGGGCCTGGGCAGCAAAACGTGCTACATGGTTGATGATCGGAGCAAAGTTTGTTGGGCCGTAGAAACGGATGTGAGGGAGACAGGTCGAGTAGGCCTGGGCAATTCCCTCCACACCTAGAGACCCAGAGAGAGCAGAGAGAAAGCATGTGAAAAAGGTGGAATAGATAAAGGTAGACAGATAAAACTATAGACCACATATAACAATATAAAGAAATATATAAATGTACAGCTCTCAGCTGAAGTGAGACACTCAGTTATGGGCCATAAGCTTGTGAAAACACATTATTGTCATTAGCATTGCTATTTTAGACTCCAGGCTGCTTAAGTAACCAGACTATTGAATGTGCGCCCAGACAGGTTGCAACACTGCAACTTAAATGCAGCTGTTTGGTTTTTGTGCTTCTTACACTGCTACAAATATTCACTTAATTCCATTTGATTAAAACAAAAACTCCTGACACGTGGCTCAGGACATTTTAGAAAAAGCAATATTTCCAAAGATAAGAACAAACAGCCATATAGTTGTGAGATTCATTAGCACGGTGACTGCACTTATATAAAAATATAGGTACTTTGTGTGTGACTGCTGTTTTAAGTATAAATGAGGACAATCTTCTGAGTCCGTCTGATCAAACATGTGTCAGACTAGTTCACTCTGGGCATCACGGTTGTGCTCTCAGCAGCTGCTGCTCAAGTTGTTTGCATTTGTCAATGAACACGTCTGCATCCTACACACATCAAACGCTAATAACCAGATCTGAATTCACCATAATCAAAAGGAGAGCTTACTGAGCGGTCCACTAGAGTGAGGTGTGAGGTCCTGGCAATTTTAACAAAGTTGTTCAACCGTAACTAGATGAGCGAACGTTAGTTACAGCTTTTTATGTTAAGTATCATTTTCACTAAGAGGCTACAGTCGTGTTGTTGACTCTGCGTAGTCTAAAAAACACGTTGCAAGCTAAGATGAGTCACGGCTCAACACGGATTTCAAAAAGCATTATTCCTAATAGTAGGAAGAAGAAGAAGTTATTTAGGATTAAGATTAAGACTCCAGGGACATCTCCATGCATAAAGGCCAAGGATAGAAACCACTGTTGTGTGTGACTTTGAAGCCTTCAGGCAGCATTGCAGAGAAGAGGCATGCTACCATAAAGAATAGCCCCATGGGCTTGGTAGAACTTTGGTTAACCCTTGTCACGTAACATAGTCCACTACTACACGCAGCATTGCAAACGGAGAGTCCATCATGGAAGGAGGAGAGGTAGAGGAGAGACCATGAACTACTGAGCAGCCCCCTCATTTCAGAAGCAGCATTAAAAGGAAGGGGATATAACATAATGGTAAACAGGTCGATTTCTTCTCTCATCCAAAAACCTTCCTCAGTTGTGTGTCTTGCAAGTCCTGAGTTCTCAGTCATCCTCATTGTACACCAGCAATAAACATCTGGATCTTTAATTGGTCGGGATCGTCAGGAGAAAGTGTTTGGTGTCCTAGTGTGCACGAGTATTCATTCTGCCAGTGTTATTTACTCAGACTCAGCACCTGCTGCCGTCCTTTGGCCGTGTCCTACTTAGACTATGACATCCATATGTTCACTGGTTGTTTACAGTTTGAAATGGAAACAGTGATAGTCAGTTAGTTACCATGACTGATGCGCCCTACATAAAAATGTGGACATCGCATTGGTATCAGCGATGCTCGCAGCGAGCCTGTTTGAGGTGCCTGTAATTGCTGAACTCACCTGAGCAGAAGGGGTTGGTGGGGTTAAAGTTGATGGCAAACTCATGTGACACCTGACGAGACAAGAAACAAAGTCAGGAAACTCATCTATCCCCAACTACACTGTGAAATTCTGTTGAGAAATACCGGCCGCGTCTCCCACACTTTCACCCTCCCACCCTCTCTCCTTCTCCTTGTGTACCGCTCTCTCTCCTTTGTCCTTTTCAGCAGCTCAGCACCATGGCAACGCAGATGGGTTGACAGTTGCGTAATCATGTGAATATGCATGTATAATGCTTACAATTGTATCTGCGTCTGTGTCAGTGGTTGTGTGTGTATATTGCATGAATACAGTAACGCGGGCTCGCTACTGTACGCCCGAGTATGACATCCTCGGTCTTCAGGCAGAGAGCGAGTGGGCCTCTCCTCGCCCTCGCTTGTCACACATACATGTGTGGGGTTGTACACATGCACGCACACACACATCAACAATAACAACACCAACAAACACATGTATACCTTCCAGTCTGGAGGGAGCTGGGCTCCAAATCCCAGAGCGGGAAACATTTTGTCGCTGAGGAGGAAACCATGACAACAGATTGGAGCGTTAGTTAAGCCTTTTATTTATTTTTTCATCCAAATTCAACACGCTCGATTTAGACAGCAGAGGAAATCCTTTTACCTTGTTCATAAAGAGAAAAAGCACAGAGCTGGTGGAAAAATGGAGTAATATTGTAAAATGGCTTCTCGCTAAGAGAAGGGCAGGACACAGATGTTATATGTAACTGTCTAATTGCTACAGTCATTTTCATGACACTAAAGTAATTGTTGAGGACAAGATTATTTTTCTATTATAACAGCGTTATAATATATAATATTATATTTTATAATATTCTGTGTCAATGAATCTAATTTGACATAACATGGAAACGGAAATAAATCAAAAGCAGATTTAGGTTTTGTGATTTACGTGAGCAGCAAGGAAATCCTGTCTTTGTTAGTGCTAAATTTAAAAAGCTCTAGAAAAGTAAATTAAACAGTCACTTTAGTAAAGACACTCTCAGACCATTAGACAGTTGAGTAGTCAGTGGATCTTAGCCCTCATGTTTGACCGCATGTAGTTTTAAAGAAGCCTCTTGTCGAACAACATTTGACTATTTGAGCTCAAACAATTCAACAAACAAGAGGTTATATTAAATACTCACGTATCATAGTCCTGTATTATTTGTCCCACAGCTAAAATTGCAGCAAGATACTCATTGCTGCCCAGAGGGTTAATGTAATGGAGGGAGGACGGCTCTCGAGGGTTCCCATTGGATGCAGTGAAGTCTATGCCAACCTACAGAAAAACAGAGAAGAGATGAATAACACAGTGTCTTAATGTACAAACCATCAGTGTGTCTTGATTAAACTTTATTTAAATAGCACCAAAATGACACTTTACGGTGTACAGATCATATAAATATATACAGAGTAACTGAGAAAACCCAACAGTGCCGCTTGAGCAGCTCTAGGCAACAGTAGAAAGCTCCAGCAGAACCAGGCTCATCTGGGTTGAGTGAAAAGAGGAGAGAGAAAAGAAGGTGCAATGTTTTACAATATTGATCATTTGAATTATGTGTGTGTGCATTTTGTTTACTACGTCATGTCTAAATTCTCTTCTTTAATCTGCACTAAAGAAATAAAAAACTATCTGAAGGGGAATGGCTAAATATCTTTTGACATAAAAGAAACATGTGACAGGAGTTTCATCAGAAAGTCAAAGTCGTTACAAAGTTTTCCTATCTATAAAAAAATATTTAGTTCCGACAGGTGCTTTGTTATTGGTCACAGGACCTGCACAGTATGTTTATGTTTGTGCATATTTAAAGTTAGAGCGCTTCTATGATTCAGAAGTCATGGAAAATAACATGACTTCACTGATGGAAAACAACACATGACATCATTACACACTGACGGAAAAGAAGAGAAACAGGAGATGTTGGTAAAGTGTTGGTATCATTTTTAGGTCAGAGAACATTTCACAGTCAGACTAAACTTAACATCAGTCACATTTCTTGTTATGGAGCCAGTTCATATATTTCACGTAAATATCTTATAGATACAGTAATTCTTTTCTTAATTCTCAGACACACAAAATCATTACCTCATCTAAAGACTGACTTAAAAATACTGTAGTGCAGTTGTGTCCAACAAGGAGAGAATGGCCATGAAATGACAAAGAGCTCTATTTTTAACACAGATGACCACAGGGTGATACTGCAATGACATACAATATCAAAAAACTTTAACACACACACACGCATTTTCAGCACAGGCCTCCGCAGTACAAAGACACAAACACGCAAACTCACACAGACACACAGCCGAGCACAATATGAGATTAGGAGTGACATGCTTTTCCTCAGGCGCTGAATAACGGTTTGCGTGCTGACAAGAACCCGACCTAGAAACTCCGCCTCCCTCCTATCAGCTTAAAGATAGTCCAAACAATCTCCTTTCTCTTTGTGTTCGAGTGTTACAAAACAACAATGTTCTGGTTCATTGACGACGGAGGCAAGGGAACACGTAAGAGCGGGAGGAGAGAGAGAGAACAGAGTGTAAAGAGCAGCAGGACTGACGGACAAAGAGATGCAGGGTGACAGAATTAGGATGCTGCTGTGTGTTTTGTATACATGTGTGTGAATGTGTGTTGGGGAGAAAACTGGAATGACAAATGTGTAAAAAGAGAGCCACTGCTCTTAGTTCAGGGTGCCGCCGGCTAGTAGTTGGAGATGAGACAACATGGCGGCAAATGATGGGACTTTGATTCATCTCTATTGGTTAGATCATTTATCACAGCAGCACAATGAGGTTTAACAAATGTTCACTGGTAAATTCAGCAGTTCCATGGGTAAAAAACGTCTTCTTCTACACTGCTGCAAAACCATTTGTCCTCCCCCCACCCAGGTCGTCTAAATATGGTTCTCAGAGAGACTGTCATAGTTTTTGTTTTCTTATGGTCCATGCATAGTCAAATCACACAAAGTGATGCTGCGGGTTCCTCCTTTTGTCGGCATTGTGATCATCCTCTTCAAGTAAACTTTACTGGAACCTGACAAAACCAAACAGTGGTTGTGATGAGTGTGAGCGGCGGGTCCTAAACCTGAAGAACGGCTAAAAATGTGCAGTGTGCGTGACACAGGGACAATGATTGTCAGAGCACTTCTCTGCTACAAGCCGCACAACAACGGTCCAAACACATGTTTAGTAACATTTCCATTACGGTGCTGCCTCACAAGCTCTCGCACGATTTCCTGTACTCAGACAGAGGTTATGCTGAATGAGACCCAGGATGCATTTTCAGCTCGTGCATGGCTGAGTTTCTCTAATCACCCAGCCAACAGGCTCTCGACTCTCTCTGGGCCGGCATTCAGAAAGCAGGACCTGGCAACCCTGCTGCAGGTCAAGGTTTTCACAAATCTTCTGGAAGCCCTCACTGATGTCTGTTACGCAGGATTATACACAAAGTAGCTGGAATTCATTTTCTCTTTAGACTCATGTCTTATTTTGCAAAAAAAAGTCTGCACAAGACATTTTAATTACAATTAAAACAGACTTGAACAGTAGTAGTAATAGTAACATCTGGTAAATTACACTTGCACGGTGAAGGTAACAGCATCATTGTATACAAGGCATTTAAACAAATTAAAACTCTGTTACACATTTGAGATAGTTGTGCTGGCAGAGCGGCTTCTTTCCCCTTTCAGTGATGGTCATTTACCCCTTCTGACGTTATTTCCTCTTAATATGAAGCTGAAAATATGGATCCCCAAACTGACAATCATTGGCACAAAATACTACAGCATTCCTCCCCCGGCGCCCTCTCCTGTGACAGACGTTATTAGTTTGATGGCTGCAAATTTGACGACAGTGGGACAAGACATCTTTCAGTTTCCAACACATTCCTCCGCCTGAGCTATTAGCATTTACTAACACACAAGTGGGCCGAACACAACGCGACACACACACAGCTTCAACAAGCAAGTGCACGGAATTAAAATGAGCACCAAATGACTGAAATAAATTAGAGGAATTCCGCTGCTTGCGAATCACTGTCAAATAACTGACGTACTGACATTGGAGTTTTCTCAGCTGTGCCTTGTTGAGCATCAGCCAATTCTCCCGCTGGGACCTCTCAGACTCATTCGTAGTCAAACATCTAGAGATGGATGGAGGAGAGACTGTGTTGGAGTCTTTGTAGATGTCTACTGGAGTTATTCTCCATTTCTCTCTGAGGCGTTCACAGTGACAACAAGAAGCTGCTGTCCATTGCCAGGCTTTTCCTGCGACAGAGTCTGTTTTTGATATTCGCTTGTCTGTTTTTGTGTCTTTCAGGTTTTTAATCAACACATAACTGCCACTCAGTGTTTTTAAAGCAAAATGTCCTGCAAAATAATCCCAGTGGGTTTTAAATCAGGTGATCTGTGCCTCGTCAGGCACATTGTAGGGTAAAGAGCTTCCAAAATGATGTGGAAACTCTAGTGAATTATATAGAGAACCAATAGACCTGCACACTGAGAGCAAAGTGTTGATACAAGAAGAAGAAGAATCCACGCAACTATGAGGTCTTATTATTTAGCGCTTTACAAGTGAGCAGAAGAATTTAATATTGGATTCTACAGGGAGCCAGTGGAGAGAAGCTAATGTAGGAGAAACATGATCTCTCTTGCTAATTCCAGGCAGAACGCTGGCTGCTGCGTTCTGGATTAACTGGAGGCTTTTTATGAAGATACTGAGACAGCCTATTAGTAGTAGTTATTATAGTAGTCCAGCCTAGAAGGGACTCCTAATTTGCAGTATTCTTCAGGCTGAAGAATTTCTTTTAAATGCCAGGTACAGTAAAGGGAAGTATCCTGAGCGACGGTTTTTTACTACGGTGTTATATACATACATTTCCATTTCCAGTGCAACATAATCATGCCATATCATCTTTTTTTATTTAATTACAGTTAATCCTACAATGCTGTTTTTCACATAGTGTTCAGTGAAACTCACACTGACGCTGACACAGATATTACATTAAAAGCATTACAGTAAAAAAGGCATAATCTTTACTTTGCTTGGCAGACGCCTTTATCCAAAGCAACTTACAAGGAGCTAGCGCTGGGTATCTGGCTCAGGGACACACCTGGTAGGGGATAGATTAGGAGTCAGACCTGGGGTTCGAACTGCGACCTTCTACAATCCAGTCTGCCGCTTAAACCATTGAGCTCCCTTATATGCCAGGCTTTTATTGTGAAACATCTGAAGGAAATTAGTTTCATTAAGTGTAGCTAACACTAATAATAAAGAACAGCAGAGTTGAATGACTGCAATTAATCAATTAGTCAATGAAAATGCCCAACATTGCAGATCAATGACAGCTCAGGGCTACAGAGACCTTCCCACATTCCCCTGTCATGGACACACACGTATAGTTCATGTTACTGTAGTAGGCCCACTACTGTTTTCTCGCCCGTGGCACTGACGTATATGACAGTTTATACACTGATGATTCTTTCTTTTATCATCAGCTCACATCTCAGGAGGAAGGCTCTTCCAGCGTAGCTTCTGTATGCCATCTATATGTGTCTGCTCTAAATTCGCCGACATCTCTTACACCCAGCAGTACTCTACATAGCTCTAAATGACATCAAACATAAGATTTGAATAATAGTGTAATTCAGTTGAAATGAGCCTTTCACAAACAGCACGTCAGCAGTAGCAGGCTGCCTCTTTGTGCTGGAGTGTGTAACAGAGAAACGTTGCTCTCTCCTCCAGCTCCCACAGCCTCAAGAAGAGACTTTCCCTTCCTGGAGATTAGGATTAGAGCCACACTAAGTCTGATTGAACACCGCAGAACAGCTCTTTCTCTGTGTGTCTCTGTTGGGGGGGGGGGTTTATGTGCGCGGCGACTTCTCTCCGTATGTGTGTGTGTGTACTAAAAAATCGCGCGCGTAAGTGTCAATGTGTGTGTGAGAGAAACAGATGTCATCTGTGATGGAGCGCACGTGAGAAATCATGTACATGTCTAAATCCGTCTGCGTGTGGAAAAGGTGCATATCTGAAGACATCGTGTGAGTGTGTGTGTGTGTGTGTGTGTGTGTGTGTGCAGGAGAATATGTAACATGTCTGTCTGATGGAGATACGGTGTTCGTGCACGTGTGTCAGAACGTCACGCTTGGAGGTTTACACGTAAACTTGGGCTTCGAGCGAGAGCGAGTGTGACAACGACGTCCTGTGTTTGTGGTCACGTGCGTATGTAAATGAGTTTGTGAGCAGGAGAGAAGAAGCATCTGTGTCAAGGCAGTATTACTGTAGGTGTGTGTGTGTGTGTGTGTGTGTGTGGGCAGGCAGTGTGAGTGTGCGTGCGCATCGGTGTATGAGCTGCAGGTCTGTGACAAAAGGCGAAGATTAGGAGGGAGCAGCGAGGATTTTAGTACCCATACCCCCTTAAATTTGTTCATTTCATCACCACTAGAGCAGGAAAATGTTCCCACTGCACTGAAATTCTGATCATTAGAAACATGCAACGTCCTGAGTGACAAATAATTCTCTCAGGCAATAACTACGAGCAGTCATTTGAAAATTCTACATTCTGTATCTCTCTGTTAACACGTTACTTTGGATGTTTTTCATCTTCTGCTACATCCTTAACCACACTCAGCCGTAAGAGCTGTTCAAACTTTGCTGAGGGACTGTACTACTGAAGTGGTTCTCCTTCACCTCAGTCATCCAGAAGTGGACAACTAATGGCTGTAAAGCTTCCCATTCTAATTTAGCCTGGCCATTAAGACTAAACTGGAGAATAGCCTAGATGAATAGCTACTGGAACTACATTCCAGCATGAGGAGGGTAAAGCTTTTTAATTTTATTGCCCATCTAGATATACTTTCAGTGGAAATTGCATTCCTGGAGTTTACCCTGACAACTCATCCACCCCCCCAACATTTTTGTGAGATAACCATGACCTGGAGAGAGAGAGAGAGAGAGAGAGATAGATAGCATTGTTTCACTTTACTGGAATGAAAATCTACTTCTTGTCATTTGCCAGGACTGCTTCACTTGTTCTTGCTTGACTTGTCACATGACAACATTCATGGTGCACTTTAAAGTCATCTTGTTTACTAATATCACATTTCAAATTGAACTACAACATACATTCAGCAGCCAAACCATAAACAGGATTGCAATGAAAGATTACGTGTGACTAATTTCAGAACTCATTCTAAAAGCAACAATGCTGAAGAGATTGTCAAAATAAAAGTCCCACTGTACATTTATCTTGACCACAATACTTGCCATAGGTTCGCCTTTGCACTTTTGTTTGTGTGTATGTGGTTTGAGGATCTGTGTACATTTGTGTGTGCTGGACCAGTGAGGCAGTCTGAATGATCCTAAATATTCTCAGCAGGGGATTTGTATTTGTTGGACAGAAACACCCCGGATAATAATAAAACAGCTCATTGTGTGAGTGTGTGTGTGTGTTGTGCTATTATAAAACGGGGCTCTCACTCACACAGGAAGGTGTGACATCACCAGGGACACACGAGAGTTTCTCCTAACAAGAAACTGAAATAGGCAATGACAATCCTCTGCCTCTCTTCCTTCTTTCTCTATTTGTGTCACCTTTTGTTTTAAAAATGTCCTTCACCACTCTCTCGTTTTGTCTTTCTCCGTCTTAATCTTCCAGTTGCATTTTTACATTGTAGTGTTTCACAATAGCCCTGTTACCCTTCTCCACTCCACCACATTTTGTTCAGACTTTTCCTTTGTGTCTGTAAATGACTGTGAACCAAACATTTATTTGTCGGGTTGCACAAGGAATCTGCTGCATTCTCCCTGATTATGTATGTTGCTGTTAGTGTCTGCTCTCTTTTTCTCACCTCCTCTGTCCACTCAGCCCCACCAGTCAAGGCAGATGACCGCCCAACCTGATCCTGGTTCCCCACTGTCGCCCAGTGCTTGCTCAAGGGTTGGTTTGTAGGCTCTTTTCTGTAGAACTATATACTACCTCATTATAACGTTGTTGTAGAGAAAAGCCAGTGTCATACTCACTGTAAACATGAGCTGACATCCTCCCAGTATGTAATCCAGAAAGGTGTAGTCCCTTGTTATCTAGAGATACAGGAGTCACAGAAAATCTTTAAACTGCTAAACACAGCTACATGCTAAAAAAACGTTTATCCCTTGACTGCAACTGTACTAGTCCAAGTGAGCACCTACAACAGATGATGTAGTAAACAACCAATACCAACTGTCATTGTGTGTGTAGTGGAACTGGAAATCTAAAGGTTTGAAAAATGACACAGCTCCACTGTTTTTCACATATAACGTACCTCTACAAATGGAGCGCTAATTATTATTTTGTTTGAAGACAATTTCCACTACAATTACAATGAATATTTAGCGTGGATTTTACTGTCATTAGTCTAATCCCTGCCGGCAGCCAACAAATATAATTACTGTATTAGCAGGTTTGTGCATGTGCTAGATGTGCTCATGTGCATGTAAAAGTGCACGCAGTATGTGTTTGTGCGCATCCGCACAAAGGATTGTTCATGATTGTGCATCATAAAAAAGCAAGAAGGAAGAAAATCAATTATGAAGGCTTGTCATCATACGCACACAGCTTTTTCAATAGGCGTCTAAAGACCGAGTGTTCCAGCTTAATGTGTCCTCTGTGGGGCTCAAAGCTTCTGCACTAATCAGTTATTCAGACACAAGTTATGAGCGCCCAGTTACAAATGTGTCAGCTGATCAAAACCACTATGGATTAATCATATATTTCCCTCAGCACAGATGGGTCGTTATGAGGCAACAGAATGTGAAGAAACTGAAGACTTGTTTGATAGTGAAGTGAGTTATTTTCAGGTCCCTAACTTATTGTACTGATGATTTACAAATCATATTAACTCACAGGCTCCCAGCTCACTCTCTGTACATTAGGTGACAAACCAGAATCATTTTGTACAAGCTATAATTTTCAATCCACAAAGGAAACATGGACATTACTGAAAAACCATCCTCACCTTACACGACTTGACGATGATAACTCCAGAGTTTTTATAATTCTTCTTCTTCTTCTGTTTCTTGGGGTTGATGCATTCAAACTCAACCTGAAAAAAAGAAAGGTAAAAGGTGTCATAACAGATAATGGTAAACTGAGAAACGCTTAGAGGAAAAGAAAAGAGGAAGAAAAGAAATAAACAGCTGTTCTCTGCTCTGCACAATTTACAGTAAACACAACTGGTATAGCGGCATAGTATCCAATATAATACATTTTAGATGATGCCCATGATGATAAAAGTTAAATTGAGCTTGAACACAAACACTTTCTTTAGATGTACAATGTGTTTGATCAAAGGGACGCTTTAAACAGTCCACACAGCTTCTTGCCTTAAGTCAGTTGGTGATTCGTGTGACAGGTAGCTCTGAATGCCTGTCGTGTTACTAGGGCTCAGATAAAGGCCCCACTACCACCACCCTCACCACATCATTACCACACATGAAGAGATTCAGTGTGAGAAGGAGGCATGAGGTTGCGTTGACACACGCACACATGCAGTTTCTTAAATGAACACAGAGGCTCATGTTAACACACACACAAACACACACACACACACACACACAATGAATGACAAATGTTTGAATCCCTGTATTTTACGACCCCGTATTTTAAATCTTAGATAGCATTTATTCATAAGTTGCTCAAACCTAAGACCAACTGGTTCACCGTTGCCATAATTTGTGAAAAATGCAGCAATGCAAATGTGAGCATGATTAGTCCAGCTTCATTGTTGATAGATGTAACTGAACGTATTTAAACGGCAAATTAGCCAGTGTGGTAAAATAACACTGCTACTGGCTGACAGCAGAGCGCGATTCTAAAGCTTGTTACGTAATGTTGTGATTTTAAAAAGAAAGGGTTTACTGGAACAAACACCATCATGCTCTTCACCACCTTAGGCACTGAATGATGCGCTGTAATGGTAATGAATCCAGGTCAGGAGCTCAGCACTGTTGCAATTCCTCTTTCTATAAAATGAATGTTATATCAGTTGCATAATAAAAAAATGCAACATAACCTTCAGAGAATCCAGGATTTGTTCAAATAGAAATGTATATTACTAAAGATGCTGAGATTCTTACTACAGGATAGAAAACAAAGATACTGTAGGTTCAAAACACGGAAAATGTTTAGGCCTGAGTGGGTAGAGCAGTTGTCTTCTAACGTAAGGGTCAGCGGTTCGATTCTCCGTCTCCACAAAGCTACATGTCGAGGTGTCCTTGGTCAAGACACTGATACCCCGTAGTAGCGCAGACACAGGTTTAGCAGCTGTCCAAGCTACAATTTCAATAAAGTTCAATAAAGTATTCATTATTATTATTACTTTTACACTAAGTGACTGAGGGAACATAGAAAGTTTATCACATTACACACAAGACTAAAGTGACAACAACAACATGAAACATCCTTTACCTCCACCAAGTTCTGTGCTTCACTCATCTTGGCAACAGTGGTTTGAAACTCTCCTATGAAGTCGTGGCCACCATCATTATCATAGTCATAACACAGGACCTGTCATTGATACACATAGAGTACACAACTAGTGTTGTTGTTTCTGTAATACAGGCAAGTCAAAAATTAAAGGAAGACCCATGATTCCACGTATGGTTTCAAACAGATAACGTACAAGCTCTAGTAAACAACTAACCTTGATGTTTCTGTCCACATCCCCGTTGCAGAGAGAAATGAGAGGCACAGTAAAAGGTTTCCATGCTGGATCCAGAGTGTTCTTTATGACCTGCATCCACAGACAGAGAAGTAGATATTAATTATAGAAAAACATATGCAGTATATAACAAAGAGAAACTGTGGATCCATTGGCTTCTGCACATAACATTAAAGTTGGTGTCTGACTTTCTGCCAATGACAGCTTACACTTGACAATAATAGCAGGTTAGACAAGATGCCTTTACTCTCCACAGTTACCTCACCTCTGTCCTGTGCACCAGCATCCATTTGCCGTCTTCTCCCTGCTTGTGAAACTCCAGGTAGGGGTCTGACTTGCCAAAGAAGTCCTGCACAGAACAGAGACAGACAAGTGAATCACAATTTGACCACAGCTGAATCAGCGCCTGGTGGCTGGTGGTTTAACCAAAGGTTGCACAGCAGACATCAGCTAGTGCCATTTCTTACCCACTGTCATTCTCCACCACCCTATTAGCAGCTGCTCCATATAACCAACACCACAAATAAATAAATAAGAATATTTTCCAAATATTAGTTCATCTAATAGCCCAACACACAGTGGATAAAGGTGAAGGGTGTGGAAACATTCACTGTAAATGTTGCCTAGTATGTGTTACTCAATCCTGAGTGTGTGTGTGTGCGTGTGTGTGTGCCTACCTTCTTATCCAGTTTACGCCCACTGAAGGTCAAAGTGATGATTCTGTTGTCAGACAGCTCCTGAGCTGTTATCTAAAATAACATAACGGCACAACATTAGCTGCGACAAAAATACTGGCAACTGTTAGCATTACCGCCAAGATCAGTAGTAACAACAGTAGTGGCAGCAGCCCCAATAACATCTACAACGACAACTATGTCATTATAGTCAACAACAGCTACTGCATCCACAGGAGCAAACGATGAGGCGACCTCTAATGATAGGGCACAGTGTGTGTGGGCCAATAAGAGAGACTCAAAACAAGAGTTTGAGGCTTACCGTAATGGATCCTTTGCCAGCTGGCTTTCCGTTGGCCAATATGAGTGGTCTGTGGAGTTTTTTATTAGACACAATCTAGTGGACAATTAGCATAAGATAGAAACACAGACATACAAAAAAAATTATTTAGAAACAGGTGAGGCAAAACCCATCCGACCGATTTCACTCTAAAATAGTCAGACCCCCTACAGAACAGTTCATGTTTTCTTCAACTGAATCTCTTATGGCAACTTCTATTCATTTTTCTATTTGACACAGAACCAACTATATAGTTTCTGAAAAGGTAAAATAATTCCATACCACTCCCAGAGTACAAATGAATTCCCCCAGGAAATCATGTTCGTAAAGCTGTGTGGCACATTTGTCTTCATCAAACATAGCGAACCGAAGTTTCTGGATCTCTTCGAAGTGGTAGTCCACTTGAAACTTCACTCCAAACACTGGGTTCAAATTGTTCACAGCTGTTTCAGTGCGGCTGAGCTGAAACACAATGGGAGCAGAAGGCATTTAAAGCACAACAAAATATTTAACTGCACAATATTTAAATAGACTGTGGCAGTATTTTACCACAGAAATGCACCATGGCATTTTTCCCTTTCACGACAGCTCTCAGTTCAAAAGGAAAGAAAGGAACCATAATCAGAAAACACAGACATTTACTACTCGATACAAAACCCCCATATGTGAGAAGCAGGATTTTAAACTCTATTCTAGATTTAACAGGAAGCCAATGGAGAGAAGATAACGTAGGAGAAATATGATCTCTCTTGTTAATTACAGTCAGAACTCTGGCTGCAGCTTTAAGGTACGAATATGTGAATTGTACCATGGGTTAGGGTTAGGAGCTTTGGTTTACTTCCTTTTCAGAGGTGCAACGGCATCGAGTATTGTGCGTGATGAAACTGCAGTATTATCAATGAGACAATAGACCTCTACGGGAGTCAAGTTAGCATCACTGCCATCACTACAGGTGGCACCCGAGTGTCTTGTGTGATGGAAAATTATTATTTAGACACTATAAGTATGATGAAAACCTTGATGTTCTGTGAAGGATGTTTTCTTCCTCATTATCTTAGTTATCCATGTGCTTCCTATGTTCATCTTGACCCATGTACTTGTGCCATGTTTTGTCTTATTGCCATGTCGAAGATAGTTGGCTCCATGGAGATAGATTCCAGTGGAGCCCAGACTGACTGTCTCTCTGTCCATGCACTGTTTCAGGGTCACATCCTCCCACTTGTATGCAGGACTATAAATGTTTGTTTCACAATATCTATGTTGCCCTTTTCACCCTACAGAGTGCTCCGGCACTCTGCACGACTGCTGGCATTTCTTTGCAAGGAAATAAAATTATAAAAGACAGATTGGACGCCCTAATTAATTATGTTTAGTTTTTTCCACAACACCTGTAGGACAATTAGTTTCTGTCTGTCCACACCACTCAACAATGTCTCACAGCATGTTGTATTAATCTTATTCCCTTTATTCTGCTGCTGTCAGTTTATGCTTCATAGAAATTTGTCTTAGTTTATACATAAAAATGTATTAATGAAAGACATTAGAGTCTTGTTTCTCATAACAGCTTCTAATTCAGTAACAATTTTTAGGCAGAAAGTTTAATTCGAATTTTCAGTGTCCTCTGATGAAACATTGTATTTCTGGAGGTTTAACGTTGAGACTAGTAAAACAGTGATCAGTTAAAGCAGCAGCAGAAATGCTCGTCTCCAAGTTAAGATTCATAATAGAGTCAGAAACCAATCCGAGAGTAAACAGAGCGTCAGGTTTAAACCATGGAAGAAGTTGTTTGGTGAAGGAGGAAATATCTCCATGGATCTTTACCAGACATATTTAAACTAGAGCTGTGATATTTAGAAGGTGATCTGTCCAGA
>JAUMHF010000023.1:3378830-3391265 GCA_032359275.1 Microctenopoma steveboyesi | reverse complement strand
CCCCGGAGCCAGCTCCCCCGCTGACCCCCATAAGCACCCCCGCTCCCCCGAGTCCATCTAGGGCAGGGTGGCCAGGCTTATCCAGACCCGTGCCCACGCCAACGGCACCACCAGGTGACCCAGGGGCAAGGGCAGCCCCCCGATCCCCACCACAGAGGTAAAACTATACCCATCCCAACATTCAGTCAACTCCTGAACTGTGTATGACAGATATAAACCCAGGCCAAGTCCCCTCTCCTCCATCCTCTCTAATTGTCCCCCTCTATTTCTCACCCCCCTTTTTCTCATCTCCCTCTCTCACACTTTATCTCTCACACACACCCTCACCCTCTCCCTCCCTCTCTTTCTCCCTTTCCCCTGATGGACCCAGCTGCCTCTCACACCTCCAGCTCACAAGACAGATGAAGATAGACAGAAGATAAGACAGAGAGTGAAAAACAGGCAACAGAAACGAGAAAGACATTTAGAGAAAAGAGGAGAGAGAGAAAAAAAAACAGGAGTGGAACAGAGAAAGTGAGAAAGCTGTGAGTGTGAGAGAAACCGCAAGCTGTGGAAAATATCCGATAAAAAGGTTTGGACCTAATTTTGCCTTCTCCGTCGTTGCCTCACTCCAGGAGCACTCAGCTTTTGTTTCCCTTGCCGTTCCCATAGTAACCGTTGGCAATTTCACATCAGAGGCACATGCCCTGCTGACCGAACGCTAGCTACAACCCGGAGCATTCGCCTACACACAAACAGGCACACACATACACAAAAGCCAGCCTGCCCTGCTGACCAGCTGTTCACTACAGAGAAGCCTCCAGGCAACAGCCCACACCACCGAAACTTCATCAGCATCTTCCTCTTCAGCATCAACTTCAACTTAGTGCTCTTGTTTTTTCGTTTCCTGGCGCTATGAAAACACATCACACGTGCAAATCATGCAGCGTTCATAGAATCTGAGCAAAGTAGAGGATGCCCAAAGAGAAAACAAAGTGGTTCAACCGTTTTTAAGCATACGCTAAAACAGAAAATCTACAGTCAGGTTAGCTCTGTAGTTTAGCTCAGCTGGTAGTGTTTGGTAGAACCTATGTAATGAATGAATAAATTCTGTTATTAACTGCTTCTAACAACATTTTCCAGAATAATTTCACGGCTTTGAGAAACTCCAATTGCTCTTATTGCAAGTGAGTGCTTTGATTTTGCTGGAGAATATCGTAGAATATTGAATGAAACAGATCTTTAAACGCTGTGTCTTTGGAGTTAGGGTAAAAACACTGGAAGGAAGACGAAACACGCTGACTCTACACCATTGACATATGAAGGAGGACTGTTAAAAAGTATGAGAAGAGACGAGAGCAACTGAGGGGACAAATTCATATTTAAATTTAGATATACAAGAAATATTCAACTGCTACTGTGTAAACTAAATACTGCTGTGTATATATTGAAAGTGCAAACTATATTTTATTGCACTAGACTTAACAAAGAGTGTTTTCCTCCACACAGCAAATTACCAAGAAATGTCATGCTTGTTCTAGTGAAATGAGAAATCAGTTAAAGAAAAAACCTTGCTGTGCACACAGGTAAAAGAAATACTCACACTTAAATGTACAGGTATAACTTAGAGTCAGAACATACGAACTCCAGAACGACAGTGAGCTGTAATAACAACAGGCCTACTTGTGAAATCTATATTTCATGTTGCACTTCAACGCAGCATCTACGGTAACACACTAACGTTGGAACAACAATCAGAAATCTTGCAACACCCTACAGGGCTCAGCGTGTCAGGGCTCATGCCAGATGGTCAAGACGTCATGACTGTGGCTCTGGCTCTGCACGCTTCACTGTCTCCAAAGTAAAGGAACAACTAACAATCCTCAAGCCTTTCCTTTGCTCGAAGAGTCGGCATGATGGACGTGACACTGAGGTTACTTCTAACACGTATTCAACTCCTCCGCCCTCCCTTCAATCATCTTTTAATTGTTGATTCCTTTTAGCCTCCCCTCTCCACCTCCCTGGAGTTGAACTAAAGCATGTTGAAGAAACACGAATAGTTTGAGTCCTTGGGATTCAAACACTAATGTGTTATCTCTGCTGTTCAGTCTGTCGCTTTCATCCTCCACAGATCCTCCTCTGTTCTAAACCTGTTGTGGAAAGTAAACACTCTTCTCTCAATGTATCAGTGTTTCTTATTCTTACCTCCACCCAGTTTCCGTCTACCTCATGGAAGAGAACGCAGAAGGGGTCCGACTTGGAGGCTACATCTCGGTCCAGCAGGTTGGCTGCAGTAACGGACATCTCCACCCGAGTGACGCAGTGCTGGGGTCCAACACTTCGCTTCTGGCTCTCAGTGGTCAAGCCCAGAGTGTAGGCCATGGTCTGAGGTCACAACGGATCAAGCTGAAGAAGAAAAAACACAGAGAAATAAGACAAAATATACAAGATATACAAAATACTAAAAAATCAGGAGGAGAATTAATTGTAGAGAAAACTCACTACAGACAAATAAAAAGTTAATTAAGACTTAACAGTTGTGTTTACTGAGAATAGGATTGATACATGTCTTGAACATGTGTCTTCAAACATACATGCCTCTTCATCTTTTGGGCTGCAACTAATGAGCATTTGATCATTGATGAACCTGCCTATTATTTTTAGATTAAAAAAAGAAATCAGTGGGAAATGTCCTTCACAATGTCCGAGCACACAAGCTGACCCAATTAAATGTCTAGTTTCATGTGACCCAAATACACACATCAGTGAACATAGAACTATTATTACCACTATTTTACAAAGATTACCCAAACTATTAATAATAATATCTAATACTTTATTGATCTCCTTGGGGAAATTGTTGATTGGACAGCTGTTAGACCTGTGTCTGCTCCTACGGGGTATCTGTGTCTTATCCAGGGACACCTCGACATGTAGCTTTGCAAATACATTTTCATAACCAAACTAACTTACTAACAGTTGCACTTCTGTATTGAACAAATAAAAAATTAACCTGATGATTAAGCTTATTTTAAAAAAGTTAATATAGAAATACACACTCATACATTCTCCATACACATGAAGACAAAAAGGGGAAAAACCAAGACCCACAAAGGCGTTCATTACTTCTGGGATGAACAATTTTCTCATATTTGTAGGTCAAACCATGAATATTTATTGTGTACACATATATATACAGTATACTAAATGTTTAATTATTGAACAAAAACTAACCTAGTACAATACAACAATACACTACATGTGTAATATGTACATTATTTCCCTCCAGCTCTGAGACTGAGAGCAAAAACACATGTTATGTCCAATTCTCTCAAAAATAAGGAATCAGCAGTTTTATGAACTTCATTCCACATCTATTCCTATCTGCTCCTATTCTTTTGATTTGTTTTCTTCCAAAATTCTTTTCACGTAGGTTTTTATAATAGACTATTATTATTATTAAACATCACTGATCCTATTTTTAAAAGCTCTTTTATACTTCCTCATGATATACTTCAACAGTAGTAGTAGTACTGGATTTATCCGTTTACCCTCCTGGTAACTTCTTCCTTGCAAATATCAAAAGAACAGATATTTATCTCCATTGCATTTGGTTCAAACTCTGATTCTCTCACAATTTTGCCCCATTTAAAAGGTACACAGAAGTTCTGAAGTTCAATTCAGATGAGGGTCAGATACAGCACTCACGAATGTCTGTGCCGAATTAATTTATCCTCACCACCAGAAACCTAAAACAATATACAAACATAGCAGACACTAAATATTTACCAAAATATTATCTCAACATGTTCCAATATACAAGACAGGACCATAACCCTAATTTTTTGTGGCACAGGGCATCTCTCACATTTCCTGAAATAACCCCCATGAACACTTCTACAAAAACATACCAAAACCAAGAAAAGCTCGACGACACATTGACCCCCAGTATCTTCCTACTACTGATGTACTGAACTATGAATAAACATATGTTGCGTAACATCTGAAGATGAAGTAGACTGCGCTGGGTGTTGTTACATACACGATGATGGCTGGTGTCCAGGATAACATGCAGCTTCTCATTACGCAACTTATGTAACTCCAACACTTTTCAGGAGCTGGTGTGCGGAATGCACATCTCACACCGTCAACCACCGAAATCATAAACGACTGGAAACACCACCGCAGAGAGAAAATGACACGCCAGCAATGAGTGTGTTTCTGTTGCCAGGCAGCTGGTGAATTTACCACCAGAAATGACAGACGTGGATCATCACACAGTAATGTTGCAAGAGAATTATATTAAATGCTCTCTGGGTTATAATATATGTATAAAATGCTATAAAAATATGTTGTATATATACTGTATATATACTCACAAAGAAATTACCTCAGCACTTCAGTTTATTCGGACTAATAATCATGTTTGGCTAAATAACCACTGAGGAGGAATGAAATACAGGCCTCGGCTGTGCAGGAAGACCTGGGTACAGGTCATGGCTCGCCACTAGAAACCGGTAAACACACACACGCGCGCGCGCACACACACACACACACACACACACACACACACACACACACACACACATTGCCCTGAGCCCAGATTGAAGCCCTGACAAAACCTTCAAACTGAAGCAAACAAAAAAAATGACTTGTCTGAACACCTTGTTCTTTTTAATATTATGTGTCATAAACGATGTCAAATCATTTTCGAGAGCCTTGTTTATGTAAACAGCCCAGCACCTTGTGTCCGTAAAGAAAGGTTCTGTCCTCAGAGCGGCATGCTGAAAGGATGCTGGCTGTTGCTAAGAGACTTATGTGTCATAACCAGCGTGCACCTACCGTTCAGCTGCTGTGATGTCACACTGGTAGTGGTGATGTTTCTACTAAAGATACCAGTGCCACATTCTCATTCATTTCCATTCATTTACTCAGTCATTCATACCAAGTGGGGAAAAGCCTGCTTTGACTGCCTGAAGTACTTTTACTCATTCATTAATTCACTGTCGTTTACTATTGTATTCCCTGATGATTTGAACAATGCCCAGGAACTGAGTTCAGACAGTGCTGCAGACAGCATCCAGTAGACATCTGCTGCACCCCTCAGCATCCCTCCAGCGGTTTGAATAATGATTAGGCTGATTAAACAAGACAAAATAAAAGATCCTGACATTCAAACGGCATGGCAGACTAAGGATAATAACTTAAAAAGGTCTCACTGCCATTTTGACAGATGACAAAAACAAGACGTCCTGTAGCTGTGAAGACTGTGAAGACACAGATATTTCCTCCCTGGTTTTATCATTGCTAAGAGCTGCTCTGTGCTGCATGTGCATGTAGAGGTAGGGTTACAGGGCGCCGTGTCGCAGGGTGGACTGACCCTGCAGGCGCTCACACCTCAGTCACCTCTGCAGGAGCTGTCCCACTCATTTGGCTTAATTACACCGTATGCCACAGTGGCCAACAGAAATGACTCTGTAAACAGTAATCATGCAGAGATGTTTTAACTCCAACACGCTGCGAGCAAGGTGTTCAGAGACAAATGTCCCATCCATCCCTATCCCCACTTACCAGCACTGACACGCGGGCTTTCTTCCTTCATTTTTGACCACTGTCGCTCACATCTCGACCCAACGACTACACCAGAGGAATGAAAGGCGAAAACTACAACCCCGCACTCACCTCTGCAACGCTGCGCGACGTCCAACTTCTCCGCCGCTTCTCAGAGGACAATTTCTTCACTCAGTGCGCGCGCGGAGGAGTCAAAGAAAACATTCAGAAACTTTCTACCAGAGAGTGGAGGCTGCACTTTGCTGCTACCATTTTTACCCCGAGTATCCTGGAAGGCGCAACAGTGCGTGAACATAAATCATCCTGTTGGTGTGGAGACCACAGCGCCTCTGAGCAACCGAGCTCAGTCAAGTCACACTCACGCCGGAAGTACGGGGGGGTTCCCCTACAAAATAAAAGAAGAAGGGCACTTCCGTGTGCCGAATTGATCTTTCTTTCAGCGCTGGTGGACAGGCTTCTTACACATTTCTTTGACAGGGGTTTCTTTCGACCAGTGAGTTCGAATTACCAATACATTTCCGAATCTCTACTGCGTCAACCATATTTAGCACTAGTGTGGAAAATGTAGTGTCCCACTGGCTCCCTCTAGTGGATGATATATGTATCACTTCTCAAAAGTTATCCAGCCAGGAATGAACATTTCTTACAACTACTGCAAATGTTACAAATGAAACATTAGTTAAAAACACTCATCGATCTGGGTCCAATCTCCACCTGGAGATTCTAGCAGACCATTGTAAACCTGTCCTCTAACCATAGCACCAACCAGCAAATTTCACTGTGCCTCATTTCTAAAAGAACCACCACATGAATTGCTCCACCTGCAGCATCTATCGTCTATGTGCACTTTAACTCGCTAATTTCTCTAAAGTTAACATCTTTTAAGACAACTTTTTACACCCCGACAAGAGATAAACACTCAACTGCAACTGAATCAGGAAAAACGACCAATACTCCCCATATAGTATTTAGTAACCTCTACTGAGCAGATGACATTTTCATATCGGAGATGGTAAAATGCTGCTATGAAGAAATTTTTTGAGGAATATGCAACATTAAAATACCACACTTTGAAAAAAACATCAAGGTTGTCACCTATTTCTTACACTTTTTGTCATTCTAGTGAACATATGAGAAACATATATGAAGTCAACTTTTAGTCATATGAAATGTTCAGTATCTTTTACTGGTGTAGCTCATCTGATGTAGATGTGTGTCTTATGAGCTTATAAATGTTTGCTGTTGATAAGAGACTGACATTCTCTCACTAGCTGCTCCCCTTTCTCAGGTGCAGACTTTAACTCCAGGCACTGATAACACCAGCCTCCCTAAGTAGAGGAAGCAGAGCTCCGCGCCCCGTCCTTCCAAGCCATTGGCCCGACACCCAGCTGGGGGTATGGCCAAGAAACTTCGGCCCACCATTTCACCTGCTGACCTGCCAGTGGCTTCCCCAGTGTCCCCCCCAGTGCCAACAAACAGCAGTGCTCCCTACTGATGACGCTCCTGTGAAAATTCACAACCACTCAGCAGAGGAGCACCAGAAGATCTACCATGACACGGTGGATCCTATGCTGAGGTTTGTCAGGACTCTGTCAAATCGCTCTTTTTCTGGATCAGAGACTTGAATGTTACTGGAAAAAGAATTCAACTCAAACAGAAAGATAACGTTACACAATGTTAACAGGTAAGCTCCTAATCTAATCTAATCTAAACTTCTAAACAGAAGTTGTGGTAGGTACTGGATCTTCCCATGACTTGCACGTCGGTCAGTGAGGACAGATTGATGTGTGTGGCCTGTGTCGTACGGGCTTGGAGTGTATCCACCACTTCACCACGTTGACGACAGAAGAGCCACGCCCTGAACCAACTGCGTTCTGCTACCTCAACCCTCCATGATTGCGTACGTGACAAATAAAATCTCAATCTGAATCATCTGCAACCTCAGCATCCTCCATTTAAAGTGACCTGTTCAACCGCCAGTCACCATCCACTCCTAAGTACCACCTCCACCCACTGAGAGCTGTTATTTTGTCATTTATCTAGCTACTGCCAATTTCAGTCCAAATGTGAAGCCTCAATGATTTTCCTCCACCTAAACAGTTCAGAAAACAAATTTCAATGTCAATCCAACTTCTTGTCAACATCAGCCTATTTCTTCCATTAATAGAAAAGCAGCTTAGAAAAAAAGAAAAGCAGCAGAAGTGGCTGCACCACCATCTTATCCACAAGAGAGCGCCAGGTGAACATAAATAAATAGGACTTCTGTCACTGGGTTGGGCCATATCCCTATGGACAGGAACAGCTGTGCATCAGCTGCTCAGAATGAAGCAAATGTTTTTTCTATTTGTGGACGAGTCCTATGAGACAGGTCCTAGTTCAACTAGATACATTACTAAATAACAATTAATTAACTCTCAGATGTGTGAATATGATGATGTGCAACAGAAACATGGAAAGTGAAAAAACAATATAAAATATCCTTTATTTCACTTCAACTATTTATCACTAAAAGCAAGAATGAGAATGAAAAAGAAACCTTTGGTTAAAAAATTTTTTAAATAAAAGCCACAAATCAAGATACATTTTTTAATCTTAAATTAATTTCTCAGTGCAAATCAGAGTGAGCAAACTGGAAACCAACACACAGAGGAATGGGAGGAGAAACAAGGTGCAGTAGCTTCACAGTTAAAGGCAACATTATCAAAAAAACTCAGTATATAAAAAAATCACTACGTTTAAAATGAAACTTAAGTAATAATGTGAAAAAACAACAACAAAATATTATGTTTGCATTATAACATCAGGAATAAATACGTAATTCGAAAAGAGACCACAACCTAAAATAACCAGTTGAGAGCAGACAAGGAGGAAATCCTCCAACTCAACACTTCTTTCGCTGTGACTTTGTGTATTGTTGTGTTTTCAGCAATGTGGCCTCCAGTTATTGTAAACACGATTAGAGTGCAAAGTGACTCCGTGTGTCACAGCCGGAATAGAAATTGCAATTATTTTCTCCTTGCCCCTGGGCAAAAACATTTCATCTTAGTATTTTGCTTTTCAAGTAGGCATTGTTTACTACTATAAACGTGTCTCTCTTGTTATTACACTATAATTTATAATATAGCACACATTCTATCTGTCCAGAGGCTTTGCAGATCACAGAAGAACAACGTGTCTCAGAAGAACACTCTCTAAGACCAGTCAGGTGAACAGAGGTACGTAAAATTGAAAGCGATTGTTTTGAACGTTTTTGCATTTTATCCGTTTTCATCTCTGTTTTTTCTTGGAGCCCCTGCCCTTGAAAAACTCTTCTTTCATACCACATTCACGTCATGATAGTCAGTGAGGTGTCGCAGTAAAGGAACGCTGCCATGCGTGACTCAAACACCAGTGTTTTCACCAAGGCCAAACTTGAGGCCTATGAACATAGACATATATTTAAATCAGTTCTAAAATGGACGCTTTCTTTTCTTTACAAACACTTTAAGACATTCCACTGTGCTCAGCACTATTCAACCACATAGTGGTCTTTTCATCAATGGAGAGACACCAGCTGCTCCAGACATACCTAACTGATCCCAAACTAAAACACATATTTACACGTTAAGATCTTAATTACTATGAACCACTGGAATATTGCTCATGCCTCCTGATTATTATTTTGCAGGGAAAACAAGTGTACCTCCGTGCAAGTGATACTGCACTACAAAAAATAATTCATCTTTGCAGACAGAATGAAGTGCAAAGTGTCTTCTGGACGTCACTGCCACTGTCCAGCAAAACGTATTAGGTGGAGGAGAAATTCAGCCTCCTGTCCTTGTCCCTGAGCCTCTGGGCTTCAATGGAAGAGATTTTGTTCCTCCATAACCTGAAAATGTAATTTTCGCATTACTTATCTTTAACAAAATCCATAGAATGAATAAGAAACATGACAATTCCTGGTCCTATGGTACACTCCACTGTACAGGTCTATGTATAAGGTACAGTTAGTTTGTGAGGCATGAGAGAATGGTCACCTGATAAACTGAAAAGCAGGACATGACTTTAAGGCCTTAACCAGGGCCTCCGCTCCAACAACACTCACACTGTTGGACTCCAGACTAGGAGAAATAAAGACAGACATATAGTAAAGTAACATTAAAGTAAACCTGCTATGGACTTTTCTGGTCATGTGCTGGTGCTCTAGAGTTGACAAAATAGACTTTATTTTTTAACTCACTCTATTCTGGTTAACTGCCGACATAAAGGTAAACCCTTGGCTAACTCCAGGGCGATGTCGTCACCACAATTATTCCATCCCAGGCTAGACAAAGTGGAGAGAGAGTGAGGTAGATACATAAATACTCACAGTGGTGCCATGGACATTACGTGAAGAAGCTTTTCATGTTCAATATTCATCATGACTACAGGATAATTTTAAGCTTACCCCACATCCTGGATGAGGGGGCAGTGGGTCAGGCTGGCTGCTATAGGGCACAGCTCTGAGGTCCCAACAGAGGTCAGACTGAAACGACCAAAAAAAAAGGAACAATCAGCCACTGAATCCAGTCATTTGCCAGTTTGGTGAGATCAACAGCAGCTAACGAGTCTTACTTAATCCTTTTGAGGTTCTTCATGTGCATTATTGCTTTGGACAAACTCTTCGACCCTTCACAGCCAATTTTGTTCTCTGAAATGCTGAAAAGACAAACACGGGCATGAAGAACAGAAGAAGAACAGATAAAGAAGATACTTCACACAACACTGACACAAACGAAATGTGTGTGTGTGTGTGTGTGACTCACTCTAACACAGTGATGCGTGTCAGTGACGGCAGAACAACGGCCATCCTTGCAGCTGTGAGATCACCGAGTTGATTGCTAGACAGACTAGAAGACGGCACAAACAGGAGCTCTTAATTCTTCACTACTTCATTTTTTAAACAAAATACAACAAACCTAATGAACAGAAAATTAAATCTAGACTTGATATATATATATATATGTGTGTGTGTATGTGTATGTGTATGTGTATATATAATTTTGTGTCCTTACAGGAGCTGTTCCAGGTGACTACAGCCGATCAAAGCCTCCAGTAACTTGTTTCCTGATTGGTCATCGAGAAGGTTTTTTGAGAAACTGGAGGATGGACACAAAAAGACAAACGTAAAAGAAGTATCCCTTTTCCTGGTACTTCAAAAATTTCTGGAATTTAAATGTTGTTTGACAGCGACATTAAATAATTACTCTTTGAACTACGAGAACACTTGTCACTGTCAGTTTCACAGCTATTCCCCTTAAAGGAGGGGATGATACAACTGTGCTGTTGGCTGTTAGAGTAAAAATGCCAAAGCAGCAGATTATTTCATTAGGTGAAATATTTAGAAAAGGGAAGTGTAATTGATTCACTTGTTATAATAACAGAGAAGAGTGGATATAATAATACCTGATCTTCCTGAGCTGATCCCACACAGGAAGGAGTGTGGCTAGCTGATGTACCCCTGTTTCTGCCATCCTCCATCCCTCTAACCTGAAACCAAAGGAGAAAGAGCATGTCCAACATCACTGATGTTAACCATTTCTTTTTTTAACTGAGCTGAGGAAAAAGCTACAAAGTGCAACTGGTCATAACCATGGCGTCATACTGATATGCACAAAGTACCCTTCTCATGGCAGCCTGTGACAAACAGGGTTTGACCTTCACTGATTGGTTAGAAAACCCTCCCTTAAACACTGCCAGTGCTGCTCTGTGAGTTTGTGTCACCGGAAGCTTTCACCACATAACAATATGATAAGTATCACTATTGCCAAATCTTCAAATAAATGACATACTGTAGCTTTAATTGTTTTTGTTAATGGCAGCAAACTTTCCCAAAGAAAAAGGAAACTCACTCTATCTCTTCCATTCGTGTGAGTTCTTTCAGAGCAGCTAGAAGCTGGAGCATACCGTTTACTTCTGATGGTCCCATTGCTGAGGGAATCTTATTCAGCCTGCCACACACACACGAATACAAATAAACGCAAGTTGCATACATTTAATTTTAAGTAAAGTATAATAAAGTAAAGTATAAACATGATCAAATGTACACATCTACTGAGAACAAAGGCTTTTTGTGATTTAGTTTGAGTGGATATTAGAATCCACATCTCATGTAGAGAGGATTTTCATCCATGTAAACATGATATCTATTCATATACAGCTTGTATAAACACTACCCTGCATCTCACTTACAGCTTTGCACTATGAGAGAACATACTCCTCCCCTACACAAAGGAAACCGTATCGTTCCCTTGGGTTAGGGGGGAATTGCTAGATTAAAGCCTACTAATTTATGTGGAGCCTAATGACACACTGCTATGAAAAGCTGCAGTGGCTGCAATGTGAGCAGTGAAGCAGCACTTCTGGCAGCAGCAGTGTTCATGACATCAGAAATAGACCAAATTGTTAGAGTGGTGCTGGCTATGTGTGTTACTACAGCAGTGAGTGTAAAGATATTTTACAGGCTTAGCTCCATAAATAAACAAGTATTGAATGAGTACAAAAGGCCTTTGAAAGCTCTGCTTTTAGACAAAGAATACTATAATAGAACATTTATCAAAACAAATGTCTTTATACACAGCTGTATTAACTTACACCAGGTCTTAACGAGACTCATACAGTAGTGTGTTTCTTACTTGAGGCTGCGTATGAACTTGTTATTCCTTAATGCTTGTGCCAGACAAACCATGTTGTCTTCATCCAGGTCCAGGCTTGGTATGTACATACAAACACACAAACATGAAGGAGCATCACAAAGAGTCCTGCAGGCCTACGTAGATACATACATACATATCTATCTGTCTATCTATCTATCTATCTATCTATCTATCTATCTATCTATCTATCTATCTATCTATCTATCTATCT
>JAUMHF010000023.1:3361144-3377590 GCA_032359275.1 Microctenopoma steveboyesi | reverse complement strand
TCTGTCTGTCTGTCTGTCTATCTATCTATCTATCTATCTATCTATCTATCTATCTATCTATCTATCTATCTGTCTGTTTATCCATCTATCCATCCTTCTGTGTCTGCATGTCTTACCAAAGTCCTTCCAGACTGACACACAGTTCCAGTGCTTTGGTAAGCTGCAGCTTTCCAGTCGCTGACCACTCACAATGAGACAGACTAGAGAAGACAAATCATATCATTAATCTACAGTTAGTGTGTGTAAAATGCATTACCATTAGTCCGTCAGTAGGAGGTGCTGAATGCATGTTAAATCCTTACTCAAGTGATCGTAGACGGGGAAACATACTGGTCATTATCTCTGCTGTGGTGTCTCCAATCGCATGACCTGACAGACTGAGATGGAGAGAAAGGGAGATTACAGGCAGCACTGTAGCTGTTTTCATTTGTGTTAGTATGCAAAGTATTACGATGAATTACAAAAAGTAAAGATTTGCTCTGTAGTTCAAAATATACAGCATACAGCAAAATGTTCTTTAACATAATAAGAGACTTTTTAGTCCCTTTGTCTTTACACAAATTAGAGTTGAACTTTAAGGTTGTTTAATAGGAAGATTTTACCTGTTTTTTTTCATTGTAAACTATAATAAGAAATGACGCAGTGTTAGTGAATAACGATTTAAATGATAGGAGACTAAATATTAATGTGTTTGTGCTGCTCACTTTAAATTCTGAACCAACTCGGACTGAAGCAAGACCTCTGCCAGCTTCTCAAGCACACCTGGACAAGTCTCCTTAGAACTAATACTGCAAAACACAAGAGAAGACATTCATCATGGTGGAACACCACCTCCTCATCAGGAAAAGTGGCAAATGTGACAAAGGGGTCCAACCTGAGAGACGTGAGATTTGGCAACAAGGGCAAAACAGAGCAAAGAAATTCAGCCCCCTGTTCACCCAGGCTGTTGTAGGAAAAACTGTGAATGACGACAACACATTTTAGTTTGTGTGTTTTCATTAGGTCTCTTTCTCAAAGACATTTTACAGAAAACAGAGGGCACTGACTCCAGCTCTGTGAGCAGACGAATCCTCTGGATGATGCTCCTCATAGGTGCAAGTTGGTACCCCTGAACTGCACAGTCCACAAGACTGGAAGAAAGGAGAACACTTAGATCACTAAGATCAGAATTTTACTTAATTATGAATTTTATTGAACTACCGCTGAGTTACAGGATAAACAGATGTTTATAGATGCACATTTCTTAGTTGCAGAATATATGTAGTCCTTTCAAACATGTAATCTGGTATTTACTACCTGACTGAAGTCACGTCAGTAGACTTCATCAACGACAGGTGTAGTGTTGTCTGGTTCACCCTGGAAAATATAAATAATAACAGTATTTAGTACTGTCCTAAACACGGCACGTTGTCCATGCACATACACGTTTTCTTATCTCACCTGATAGCTTGAATGTCGTTTCTGAGCTTGAGACAGGAGCACACTAAGCGAACAGCTTCCTCTGCTCTGATCCAGCTCTCGTCAATGCTGACAAAGAAGACAGAACGATGCAGCTCATTATAACAAATAATTCAGGCCTGTCAAGCCAGGACTTAAATTGTTATTTTATATAACATCTTCACCTATCAATACTAAAATAACTCGAACTTGTGAGAACCTGGAAAATGGTTTGACACCGGCAACTGTCTTCCTTCTCACCTGATGCTGCAGCCTCTGTGACCACTGTCCAGCATCCCCACAAAGTCTTCAATCCACTCTGACTGCAGTAAATTATCTTTTAATCTGCAGACCAACATAACTTTCAATGAACAAAGGAAATCTTGGGACAGCAGGATAGTACACTGATTAAACCTTGCTTAAGACAAATAAAGCTTCTCCTAAGGTTTATTTTTTCTTCATAGTACAAATTGTCTTCTAAAATGTTTCAGCTGTGCGGATCACCAAAGCTAGATGCTAGATCTACAGAAACAGTAATATGATCTTTCTGGCTACGGTAATGCTAAAGATGAGATGTACTTACAGCAGTTTGGTCAGACTGGAACAGTTAGACACGATCTCGGCTAATCTGACCAGATGTTCTTGTTTTAAACTACTATCTCTAACACTGCAAGACAGGGTGAGAAAAGTGGCAGAAAGGGCGAGAGAGAACAAATGTATAAGTCAACACATGAGGATAATCTAAAGAGATATCATGCCTACTGAATGCAGTGTGCTCTAAAACCTGCAAATGACTTTTGAGACCAGAAACTGCAGCGTGGAAACAGGCAACTATCAGCAAAAAAATTGCAACAGTTCTGAACTGATGTTCCTCTGTGTGAGTCTAGCATGAAAACTGGTTTCACTTGTCATGGTATACTGTGGTTGAACTGCGAGTTTGTTTTGGTACTTGCCACTTTACCACTGCTTGTGTGTCATCATCTGCTAAGACGTGGTTGGATGTTTTAGGTGCAGTGCTTGTCTGACACTTTCATTAGCGGTTTGTCTGTTTTAAATGTTTTAGTGACCGTTACATGGGTCTCTGTTAGCTTCATGCTAAACACAGCTGTACTATTAATTATAGATTCTTGTCTTACGTCAACGCTTTTTCACAGCCTCCGTATTGTCCGAACCAGATTAGGCATTTTTCCTCTGCTCCCAAACTACAAGTACACATCAGCAGGTTGAGTCAATTGACAAAGATAAAGACTTTCAGCAGAGAATTATTTAGTTGTCTATTTTTGTTCCTTTATATAGTGTAAAAACCCACCTGACTTCTACAACACAGACGTTATCACATGTAAGCAGTGTGCTGGCCACATCCAACAGACCTTTCTGAGTCAGGTTGTTACTGCTGACACTGAGAATGAAGACACATTAAAGATCAGAATCCATTTTTGGCAGCAGCGCTTTTCACGGGCGTCAATATGACATGTCACAGTAGGAAAAGCGCAGGAGTAGACAGGTCATGATGCTTATAAAACCATGCATCTTACTTGATATAGTTTGTGATTTTAAGGTTTGGTAGGGAATCCACCAGATGCTTCACTCTGTCGTCCTCCAGGTGGCTACTGGATAAACTGGAGTCAAAAGAAAGAACTCAGTGAGAAAGTGCTGGTCTGTACGTGTACGTGTGTGTGTGTGTTTGCAGCACATACTCCAGCTCAGATATTGTAGGACTGTGCTGCAAGATCTCAATCAGCCTCTCCAGGTTGCCACTGTTCAGGTGAAAATGAGTTAACCTGTGTGAGCACAGTCCAACAGAGACAGTTCATTAGTGCCTTGAAGCTTTAACATTTAAACATAGGACATCATATCATGTTGCCTCAAATTTAGTTGGGATTCTCAGTGGTTAACATCACGTGAACTAAACAGTTATGTAAAGTTAATGTGAAGTTGGCAGTATGCAAACACAACGTTTTATTCTGGAGAGAAAAAAGAATCTGCTGCCAAGTTCTAGCAAAATGCTCTCTTTACCAGTGTTTAGGATAAATTTCAACCACATGCCCTGGTGGTCAGACTGAAAGACTAAAATAAGCTGATCACAGACCTGCAGCGGGCTTGTTCTGCTTTCACGCTGTCAAAAAGGATGAAGGAGTCACTCTGATGACTGAAGAGAAGTTAAAACGTTATGAGTGACAGACATTAACAGCTATGAAATGATTGCAGTGACATATATAATTAGTTAATAATTAGCACATATTTTATTTGAATGAACTACACGGTGCACGTGGATAGAGAAAGAGACTATAACTTTAATCTACAGATGAGCAGGAGGGTTTCATGCTAGATGGAACCGTTTAATATTGTACCTGAGCTCCACCGCTGTGACTCGAAGGTTGACGGTAAAAACGCTGAGAAACATCAGTGCCTCAGCTGTGGATGTGACGCTGTGGCTGACACTGATGAAAGAGCCCACGTCAAATAAGCAAGTTATCAAATCATATTGACTAGTAATGAGAACAGTTTCACAGTGTTCACATGAAATCTGTAACTATAACTTTGTAGGTTTTTTAAGAATTTTCCCAGTACAATTGTAAAAAAAGCAACAAAAAAATCATATGGCCTGTTGATATCCCAACATTACAAAAGTATTATTAAAAATAATAATAGTAGTAAATAAAAGCTACATGGTGGAAAGTTTTCCTCTCCCACCCTTTACACACAGCTCTTACTTGAGTTTCCGCAGTGACCCCATCTTAGACAATAATGTAAGCAGATACTTAATAGTCTGATCTTTCAGTGAGCTGTGAGACAAACTGATACAACTTAATGTTTGTTTACCTCTTCAGTCATACTGAGTCAAGAAATACAAAAGTGTGGAAAACCAACAACTAAACTTACTCCAACTGCAAGCTGCAGCGACACTGTGACAAACTCTTGCATAGTGAGCTTATGTCAGACGGCAGGAGTTTGCTGTTGTTTATCCTGCAAAAAAAAACCAACAACGTCTAAGTAATTGTGTATTGTAAAGTAATCCCTCGTTGTTCCCGAGGAATAGAATAATGTTAACTCGTCGCCAGCTTTACCTGAACACCTTGAGCTGTTGTTTGTCCCTGCTGAAAAAGGATAGTTTTTATTAGATTGTTAAAGGAAAATTTAAATGCAGGCAGTGGTGTTCATATAAACATTTTACAGCTCTTGTACCTTAGGTCTGAGCAGAACTTCAGGAGCACCTGTTCTCTGCCCATCTCTCTGTGAAACCAATAGGACACCATCAATTTACCGTTCTTAACAAGATCATAGTTTCCCTACTCCGTTAATCTCTGTGGAAACTTTATAAACACACAGATTTAGGAAGCTCTACTCTAACTAGCAGTCAGCCGTACTGATGATAGAGGTTCTGGCTCTGTTGCTGCTCTACCAGAATAATCAAAGGTCTAAAATGTCAAACACAAGGTACCTTATGTGAATCTGTGTTAAGTTGTTCTGGGAGCACAAAGCATCGGCCAGTGTGAACACTCCTTCCACGCTGATGCCATTGTTACTGGCACTGAAAAACACAAACCATAGTCCTGCTTAACCCAAGATTAGATCAGACTTTTTGCTCTTGCAATACATTTTTATGTGCAATTGGATAATTTTGAAAAGTCTTACTCAATTTCCTGGATGTTGCAAAGACGAGGAAGCATATCCAACACTTTCTTCAGACCTTTGTTGCCTAAACAGTTACTGGACAAACTGATGGTAAAAAACATTAAGTTACTATCAGAAGCAGGAGAGACTTAAAATAATGAAACCTACTACTACTAAACTACAACTAAAAACTGCTTGATGTGGAGGGAACATGTCATTGCAGTCACTGTGATTTATGATGCTAAACAGTATGTGAGTCACACGTGTCTGTATTTCAATGGGTACATGATTTTTTACTGTGGGTGTGCCTTATTTGGGATCTTACTCCAGCACAGTGATATCAGACGTGATCCCCAAACTTTTCCACACTCTGTCCAGATCAGCAGGCAGCAGACCACAACAGCTGAGACTGAGAAAGACAACAGCTTCATAATTACCATCATCAGTAACCTTGAAATTGATCTGTAACACTGCCTTCTCCCCCACCTGTGCATGCGTATGAACAGTCCTAAGAAAGACTGTAGCAAAGTAATTTACTCTTCAGTTTATATGACCTTATTTTATTATCTGATATTATTAAACCATGCCCAATCCTGTATACTATGTGCTATACAAAACTTTCAAACATGTTTGTAGAATTTAAAATGCTTAACAGCTAATTCAATAAACTTAGATTAAGACAGAACAATATGTTACACTAATGCACTTTATTCATTCAAGTTGTAAATTAACTGTAAAGGTAAATATGAACTTAATCCATACCTGAGTTTTTTAGTCACTTTAGCAGCAGGTTTTTCTATCTCTCCAGAGAGCACAATAGAAACCTGTGCTGTGCTGGGCTGCAGTCTAAGACAAAGAAACGTCCAGTTAGTGGTGGTTTATGGTTCTAACAGTGTCCAGTGCTTTCTAAATCCTGAAATATTGGACCTCGTACAACTCAAATATGTGCTTATTCGGGAGGGTTGTAACTGTTATGGACATGCATGTGCATGAAAATGTGCGCTTGTGCCCTGAGCTTCATGTTTGTACCTGATATGAAGCTCCACCACAGCAGGACAGTTAGAGAGCAGAGCAGTCAGAACCACCAAACCCTCCACTGAAGAGCAGCTGTCATTCAGGCTGAGAAAGGACAAAGTCTATTGCTATTTACACTCATCTATCTTTAATTAATAAAACTTAAACAGTGCATTATATGTGTGGTATAATAGAGTAAAGCCACATTCCATATGTTAGAGCAATAATATTCTAGTACCACTGTCCTTTAAAACATCATGCATGTAGAAAACCAGTCTTACGTGATCTTTTTAATGCTAATGTTGAACTTTGGCAAAAACTGAGTCAGTGTCCTTAAAATTTCCACATCCCACTGGCCTCCAGACAAACTGGAACATACACAAATGTCGTGTAAACACCCCCCCCACACACACACACACACACACTGTATTAGCATGTGATTTGCATAAACACAAAGAAGGGTACTAAGGGTTACTTACTCCAAGACAGACAGTGCAGGGCAACAAGCCAATGAATTTGCAAGTTTTTGCATCTCAGGAATGCTCCATTTCTGGTTTAACAAGCTGGAGAATCATCATACCAGAAGAAAGGACTATTATATATTTTAGATATATATTAACATTGAAGACCATCATTTTTATTTTCAAATTTTAATTCAAACAAAAACTAAACTGACTTCAGATCGCATTCATTACAATATCAGTCCAGCAATAGTTGTAAAGTCACAGGTGCAGACGTCATTGTTAGTCAAGATCAATTGTTAAAACAAAGGTAGCTGCGAGATGAGAATGTAAAATAGCCTGATGTCTTACCTGATTGTTGGTTCAGACTTTGCTTTATGGCTGGAGAGGGGAATACATAAATAAAACAGTATTTCAGTATGGTTGTATTGTTTTATTCACTGTTATCTAATCTAATCATCACACTTACCTGTTCATATGCGAGTTCTGATAGAAAGTTACTTTCACTTCCTTTATTCCACTGCAAAGACAAAACATTTTTAGTACAACATGCATGTTTTTAATACATTCATGGAGGGTGTAGGTTTAAATGGATGTGTGTGTGTGTGGTCATACTGTGCATGAACGTGTTGAATGTTTGAACTGGAAGACATTTTGCCAATGAGATAGTCCACTGCTTGTAGAGAGCTGTTGTTTCGACCAAGCCTTCAAACAAATTACACACATCAATCAAAACAGCAAGATAATCGTGATGTGCTTTATTTTGGTAATTAATCAGGAGTAAAAACTTACATCACAGAGGCCAGCCTTGGAAGTTTAGTAAAGATATCAACTATGTGCCTGATACCTTCATCCTTTAGGTTATTGTCACTCAGACTGCAACACAAAAACAAAGGTTGTGTTATACTGTTTCTGCAGCCAACATTTTCTGCATTATACAGTAATACTGTATATACTGCGTTTCTGAAATCATATATAGTCAGAAACACGACAAGATCTTCCAAGAAATAAAGACCTCAGAAGCACAGCAGAGGTCCCAGGACGTGTTTAAAACTGGCATTTACTGTAGAAATTAAATTAATGTAAACATATGTACTTGATTTCTTCAATGTTTGAGCAGGTCTGTAGAGCAGAAGCCAAACTGGCTGCTCCTGTGGCAGTCAGACTGGCAACACAAAACCTTAGGAAGACAATGAGAAAATCAGTTGTTTTGTTAAAGGTGAATAGCAACTCTGCTACACATTTAAAGTAGCTGGTTGTATTTTATAGAAGCAAAAGAGCATTTCTTCTACAAATGTGAATCTGCATTAGAGTCTAACACATCTAATGATTTCAGTATGTAATACTTTATATTTAAAAGTAAATGGTCAAGTCAAAACGTTTTTCATATGCATATAATGAATCAACAAGCAAGAAAAATAAAGAATTTTACTCTAGTTTTCTTAGGGTTGTGAATTCAGGCAAAACGGCGCTCAACTTCTCAGCAAACTTGTCTCCATATTTGCGACTGCGAAAACTGAAAGAACAGAGATCGTGGAGAATAGCTTTAGAAGCCACCATACAATCAGTGGAAAGCGTGTTCAGAAACACCCCAAAAATGGGTGTTTCCTAATCTGTTAGAAACATACTTTTATACGGTTCATATAATTATTATTGCATCATTGCATTATTATTGTGTGAGCAGGTCAGAGAGCTTCACTCCCAGTAACAGACTTTAAGTAACACTGACACCTAAAGGTACAAGGGATTAAACAGCTGCTGGCATGTTCTCCAAGACTGCCTTCATATTAAGACATGCCCATGTGCAGCATGCAACCTTTGTATACTGCTTTTTTGAATTACTAACTAAAACTTTTCGGCCATGTTGTGTCCAACATATAAACTGTGGAGCAGTGGCTCCCAAACTATGCAGAAAAAAACAAGCAGGACAGGGCATGAGGATGGGTTTGAGACCATACATTTCACTTTAAAGATGGTCTGACACTTAATTTTGTACTCTCCTTTATCCCTTCCAGCCAACCACACAGCAGGAGACAAACATGCACTTTGCCCTTTTTCCCTGCAGGCGCCTTGGCAGCATTTGTTCAATGCAGCTCTTATGAAACTTTCCTGTGGTGCGATTTTGGCCCAAAATAGCATTTTGCAATAGAACCTCCTGAGACCCTTTTTATTGCAGTTGCAGTGCTATTTTAATGCCAGCACGCGCACACAAACACGCAGGGACCACTGGAAAATCAGTAAACACCCTCCACTTATCAAGTGTGGCCTCTTTCGATATGCTGCACTACGCCTCAAGTTCTGTTCTGTGCCTTGTCTCGGGAAAACAGGGCCCCCTGTCAGTTTCACAGTATGCAGGACAGGTGGCCAGTAAGCTGAGGAATTTAAAGGGCCAAGCAGTTCTTCCTGTGTAACAGCTCACATTCACATTCCCAGGTCTCTCTTTTTTGCACCTGGCATTTTAACTGCGGACACAACTGATTCATATACATAATAATTTCTGTCACTCTGTCATGGGAAATATTAATTCATTGCTTATACAGTAATGTCAAAAACAAAAAATGCATTTGAATTAAAATTTGAAAGTGTGTGTGTGTGTTGTTGCTTGTTTAAATGATTCTGTCCACACACCTGAGGTAGTGAATGCACCTGCACTTAGGCAGGACATCTAAACACTCCAGCTCCATTGAGCATGCTCCAAAGTCCAATCCAATGCCATTATCACCTACTGAGTTAACTACAAAGGCCAGTGCATCAATGTCATTTGGTGATAAGGGGATGTTGCGCAATTCCAGGGAGGATCTTGCACCCGCAAACTCCTTGGCCAGTTGGTCATCCTGGCTCTCTTGGACACAGTGGCACAGCTCCAGTATCTGGTACGGTGTAGGAGACAGACATAAAATATTTAACAACTTTACACGTAGGTTGTATGTTCACCAGGATGCTCTTCCTTCTACCTTTGGTCCAGTCAGGGTGTTGCTGTTACACTTTTTTCTTAGCAGTTTCAGAACAAGGGTCTGTCGTTTTTGGACCCATGATTGAGGTCCCCTTACACAAGAAGCCCTCGCTAATTGAACAAGAGCCTGAGTGCAATGTGAGGAAGCCAGACCACATAAATACAAATGCAGGGTGTCGCTAAAGACAGTTTTCTGGTCTGCCTTGGTCGTCCAGCGAGTTTTTAGGCTGAATCTGAAAGAGCAATGAAGAAGATGTTAGATAACTGTGTCTGCATCAGCATATTCCTGGCTGTGTGGCACAAACAACACTAACCACAGTGCACTAGTCACTGCGATTGTGTCGTTAAATTAAGGTAGAGTCCAAATTTTCACTTTCAGAAAAGCTGGCAAACGACCTCAACGAAGAACTGTGTTAATGTATAAGCATGCTCTTTTCTGGTTTAGCCCTCTTGAGTCTAGTTCCTTACCTCTTCTTGAGTTGTGAGTCAGTAACATCGTAACTGGTCATGATTCTGAGTGCAGCCAGAAATTCATGAACTGTCAAATGAACAAAACAATAAGCGTTGACGAGAATCCCATCTTCACGTCTGAGCTCCACCTTAGAAGAAATCAGGGACAAACATGTTACTGTTCTGATTATATGTACGATGTAGATACATTACAGTGTTTGGTTGGCTTAGTAACAGTGGGCGATGAGCATGTGAGCATGAAGACGTGTGTCGTCACCCATGCCAGCATTGTAACAGTTTATCCTCTGATGACAAGACTGTTGTGCTGCTAACATGTATCCACATTAACAGTATATTGTAGGTTGTCTGGGCATAAATCAGCTGTTAATAAAAATGCTGTAAGTTCAGAATGAGGGAAGGTGCCGATTTAACCAGTGTTTAAAAAATACAAATAAAACGTACATGTGAAGAGCCAGAGATCATTAATCTAATGATAAGTAGAGTACATTAAGACACAGACATCAAACTATGCTTTATATGTTTGTGGCATGGCATGGGTTAAACCGGCAGGACCCTCAACCTATGTTATGGCATAACTTTAAAGCCAATTACTGTTATCAAAAGATTCCTGCCACTCTCAGTGAGGCTTCTGCAGGTGCCAACACATACAGGTCTGTTGGCAGGAGCAGGTTGTTTCAGTGTGTCTTCACACATCTCAACACTGCTTGTTTCAACACATCCCACAGATGTTCAAAAGGATCCAGAGAAGGCTACAGTGAGCTTTAAGAAACACTGAAAGCTTAAACTTACATGAACATAGACTCATTTAGGAATGTCTGACCTGTGAGAAGAGCCCTGTTCTGAGCGACAGCTCCAAAACACCCCGAGTAACGTCCTCTTTCATGAACAGGATCTTGCTTTTCTCTAAACCTCTCCAGGCCAGATCAGTCAACTCACACAACTCAGACCGATACTGAGTGAGAAAATCCAAGCTACACACAGCGCTGCATGAGACATAAAACAAGCTCATTCTTTTGCATTTAACCATGATATAATTCACGTGAAAGAGGAAACTGAATTTTAACTGAAAAGGAGCTATGAATGAGTAACTATGACATTAAAAAACTTGTTACACTCGTGTGTGTGTGCGTTATATATTTCAGTAAGGTGCAGTTACTGTTGTGTCCTTTTACTCAATTTGTTTTATTTACTCATATTTCACACTGCGTTTGCACAGATTTATGTCGATATTTACCCCTGTGGAGGTCTTGTGGTTTTTGCCGTTTCAGTTGTTCTATTTTTAGCACAGTCAAGGCTCAGAAATGCACCAAGAACAGTGATGTAGACCTGGGTAAGTGTGCGAAGTATCTGAGCTACGTTTGGATGTTGCTGTGCTTTGTCATGTCTTTCTTCTGCAGTTTGTAATCCTTTTAGTTCATTTCCTTTTGCTTTTTTTCTTGACATGTTTCGTCTTTCTTCTTCTCTGTCTCCATATTGTGCTCTTGTTCCCACTTCTTTATCGTTAAGCAGTAGATGCTTCAGACAGATGCAACAGATGTTGCAGAGGGCGGGAAGGGATGACATGGCAAGGAGGTGTCGATTAGAGAGAAGGAGATTGGCAGCCTGCACCCCGAGAGCTCTGTTTGCTGAGTCACCTCAAGAGATAAAGTATAAATTAGTTTATTCCTACAAACAAATAGACAACTGGAGCATTGATGTCAAATGCTATTTTTTATTACCATTCTTATAATTATATAAAGTTTAGTAATATTTAGTTTAGTATATGATAACACCCAACATAGCTCAGCTGAGCAGACAACTGTGCCAGGTTTTACCTTTAAAGAAGTTTTCCACATACTCTTTGATTTCACAGCTGCCCCACCCCAGCAGCTGTCCCACTTTATCCGTTATGTCTTCCAAATCCACAACGTCGCGTAAGCGACAAGTGACCAACACGGTGCATCCAGGAAGAAGCCGACGATGTAACAACCCTGAGATGATGTCTGCAACAGGCAGGGGGGTTTCTGGGTCCAGCAGGTCTTTCACATCTTGTCCGGTGAGTTTGCTGTGAAACTCATCATAGCCATCCAACACCCAACAGCTTTGCTCTGGATTGGACAGGAGGTAATCCATAATGTCTTTCTGCTCAAACACAAGAAACATATTGGTTCACATATTTGAATCTGTAACTTATGGGTGATATGAACAAAAATCCATATCATATCAAAAATGACAAAGACAGAATAATAACAGAGAAAAGTAGCTAAAATACCGGAAGGTTTCTCTCCATAAATCGCTGCAACTTTGATGAGGTTGACTGTTCTTTCAGGTCACTTGCACCTCACCTGTCACCATTCTGTCGCCAAACACTTTGAGAATCACTGGCTTAATGTAATATTCTGACTTATTATGCTATTTTCATTGGCATCACTACCTCCAGGTTGACTAACATTACGGCATATATTGTCCCACATGATCACTAGGGGTCCCTACACTGTAAATAAAGGCAATATGCCAAAGTCAACAAAAAAATTAACCAACAGAGAAAAATCTCAGATTTCATACCTCTTCATCATCACCCCCTTGGGAGGTAGGGTGGTAGTGTCGAAATAGCAGCTCAGACAGGGTGAGAGGGCGAGACAGTAGATTGAGTTGACGAAACTCCAGAACAATAAACAGGTAGGATGATGGGATAGGGCCCTGGATGATAGCAAATAGTGAGTGGGACAAGAAACAGAGGCAATTTAGACAAAAATATCCCATCGTATAACCCAAAAAGTGTCATGTCCTCCTTTGGCTTTTGGTATCTTTCTTTTCATGTCTTTGTTCCTCCCTCATCTTGGCCACGCCCCTCTCTTTATGCTCACTGTGTTTCTCATTTTCAATCAGTCCACTTACTACTGAGGGCCCCACACTTTCTACTTTTCCTTGTCATCTCATCCTGCCAGTCACCTCGACTGAACTTTGGTATGACGCCACTAAATGCTGAAAGTTACCGTATTGGATTGTATGTGTACCCAATAAAATGACCAGTGAGTGTACGGTGTTTGTTTGTGCTGCTCTCGGTTCAGTTAGACTGTGCTGTAAAACAAGTTTCCTTCTTAGCAATAATGACCAGTCCAGCATATAAACACAGAATTTCTCTAAAAATGTAAACACCTACTCATCTTGTAGTTCAGTAAATACTGAATGATAAAGTATAGGACTTACAAGGCCACGCGCCCACTGCTCTCCTAAACAAGACATCAGCAGAGTTTTTCCTGATCCAGCCTGACCAGCAACCACAGTCACCTTTCCTGTACATCCATGGAGGAAGGTCTCCAATGTCATTCTAGACTCTAAAGTCCCAAAATCTCCATCAGATTCTGAGTTTCATGAAAAAAGCATGTTTAGTTAGTAGAGAGTTAATGAATATCAAACTCTAATAAAGCACAATTAAAGTTTTACAATTTTATGACCATGCCAAACAATAGAAAAATCTATATTAGTTTTGTTTTTATTTTTTCCCTATTTGAACCTTGTACATTTTCTTAAGAAAAAGATAATACATCGAAAAAAAGGTAAAGGGGGTCACACTGACCTGGTGTCCTGCTCCCTCTGTCTCCAAACCTGGGGGTTTGATCGGGTCTGTCCCTGCCTCTGTTTGACATTCTTAAGCTGATCCAGACATTCTCTAACTGGACTTCCCTCACCAGGTGCTCACTCAGTCGCTCCCACCTCCTTTGCTGTAAATTTGTCACAGCAACAATGTACTGCTGCCAGTGGTCTGTGGACGGAGCACAGTATAAAACACATCTGTAAAGGGCTGTGAAGAAGAAAATGAACAAATAAACTGTTTTATTTTTAATAAACAGCACACAACAAAAGCAGGACATTTTGAATGAGCAGGTTTAAGTTTGTAAAATAGTTGCATGTGAAGATTCTCATTCATCCAGGTGAAGTTATCTGGAAGTTGAATCCTGTCAACTAGACTTCCTTCTTTCAGACTAAGTGATAAGAGGAGGGGTTTAGGTAGATGTTACAGTCACACACCCTAAAAACTCCTCCCACCCTATTATTCTGTAGCTTCTTATACTGTTTACACACTGGTTGTTGGAACTTCCTGGTCTGTGTAGCGACTGGACCACATGACCTCACTGCGCTACCTAATGTCGCGGAGCATTTCCAGTTTTGTCTATTTGCATTTTGATTTTGTTTCAGCTTTTTTCATTTGCAGCACGTTTTCTTTTTGTTTCAGCTTCCTCTGATGTCAGTCAAAGAACCTGCTACTGCTTTGTTTCCAGGCAACTCGGGGAAATGTTGATGAATATGATCGTGCAGTACACATGCAAAAATATACACAAAGGGAAATCAAAATTAATGTTTAAAAGTTGACAGTACAAATGTTTTCTTTAAACATTTTTAGGACACAAATCTTTGAGATATTCAGAGCTTGGGGGATTTAATATTTCATCAGTGCAGGCTGAGGATGACTCTGTCTCTCTTTATCCAGTTCTCTGAGTAAATCTGTAGACTTTCAGGTTAGTTTGAGCATGCAGCTGCAACAGGATGACGTGTCATGGGTATGTTCTACCTATTCTTGGGCGTTTAATATGCTGCTGCTCTGAAGGAGACGAAGACAACTTCTCATCCGTTACACTGAGACTGGAATTTTCAAAACCATCTACAGTGCAGAAGAAACACACAAAATATATAGTATTCATTAATGCGTTCAAGTACACAGCAACAAGTCTGGATTTCCTCAACAATTATTCTACCTTCTACCTTTTAATTTCAAAAGTAACTTGGGATTTAAAAGAAAAACAAACAAGCGAACATGAGAAAGTGAAACAAAAGAGAAAAGTCTCAAGATTTACTGAATATAAGCCGACTGGCAAACTGCTGTTTCTCCCCCGCAGCTCCCTTTCATTTTCACTTTTCCACATTAGTTTGCAGATAAAGCTGCAGGTTCTGTGGGCCATTGTTACACTAAATATAATTAAAATAAGAAATGTTCACTGTGGATTTGTGGTTACAACAGTGTGTACTGAACTTCAATTTGCAAATTCACAAACAGCTGCACATTTATATTGGTATCACTGTACTATATATACATATATATAGCCTGAAGTTTAGATAACTAAAGAAATGCTTGTTCTCATATACCACAGACAGACAGATATTTACCTGTGTTTCTCGGCGACACTGCTTCTCTGGCTGCACATTTCATGGCATTGGCAGAAAAGTCAAACAGAAAGTCACACTTAGCCAGACCAGCACATAAACATTTTTCTACAGGTATGAATAAGAGTGTCCTTATTAATATTTTAATCCATATATTATATCTATTTCACTCCTAATGTTTTTTATAGCTAACATAGGAGACAGACACATACACACACACTCCGTCTGTGCTGTAACTGTAGGTGCTTTCCACATGCTGTCACGCACACACACAAAAACATTTTCATTTTAGACACATTGAGAGATATACAACCACAGTGATGTTTGATTCATTACCCTTCACAATGCATAAAAATATTTCATTTATTTTTATGTCATTTCTCAATAGTCCTAAACACACAGGACTATTTTCTGTTCTGAATCGTAGGATATGTATATGAGACTCCATTAAGATGCATGTGTATGAAATACTAACTTTACTTTTAACAAAACAATTTTGTTGTGTTTTATGGCACACCTGACATCATTTGTCAACATTTATACGACCACTGTATATACTCACTGTGTGCATATCCAGCCACTGATATAAGCTTGGTCTCCAGGTGCAAAGGGATATTCTCACACAACATACACACACTCTGAAGGAAGTTGTGGCACTCGGTAGCATCAGCTACACTGAAGTAATCCAACATGGCTCTGATGGGTTCTGTTACTGCTCCTGACGAGGTAGAAGGAGCCACACGGTGGACATCCCGCCCAGTACCACTGGGCATCATTTGGCACAACTTCATTATGATTGTGTTTGGCTGATTATTAAGGATGTGCAACAGTTCAGAGTATTCCTGGGCCAAAATGGAGTTCACATTTTCGTCATCAGGGTCAAGTTCCTCATCCATGGTCGGACTCCATTAGCTGATTGACAAGCAACCCCAAACACAAGCACAGAGGAAGATGTCATTGATCTATCTACACTAATCCCACAAGAGAGCAAACAAGAGCAGAGCAACCATTGTGTCTAAGCTACAGGTGGTAGAATGAAAAAAATTACCCTCTGTCTAATTCTACTGTTTCACTCCTACTTAATTTTAGAAGAAACCTATCCACACAAGATGTATCAGACGAAACAGAAACTAACATAAATTTACTTGACTTGGCAGACACTTTTATCCATAAGGATGAAAGAAGAATGACAGTTAAATGAGAATTCAGTAAGTGTCTATTAAGAGCTCTTTTGTTGCTATGTCTGAGCTTTTTGTGGTTTCACTCGCACTAGTTGTCTATACTTCTTTTTCTTTGGGCTGATGATCCAATGGTGCATATACATACATATATATATATATATATATATATATA
>JAUMHF010000023.1:3336974-3354632 GCA_032359275.1 Microctenopoma steveboyesi | reverse complement strand
AAACACTGTTTCGAACCACTTTGCTTCATTAGAGTGAAACAGGCTTCGAAGCCTCGGTGTCAAACGGCCCATCTCTATTGTGCATATTTATTTGTTATATCTGTCAGACAGTTATTTGTGTGATTAAACCATCTATTTTCATTAGAAGTATTGTTTTGAAAGTAAAATAAAAATTCTGAAATTACGCTGTTTTATATATATTAGTGTGCCGAGTCTCCTTTAGAGTGACAGAGACCATTCAAAAGCTGTTTAACCTACATTGTTTTCAGAGGAAAGTGGATTTCACCACATTTCACCTTATTGACGCTGTAAGTTGTACGTTTCCTCTGGTGCTGTCCATACTAAAAGTACAATCAACGTGGTTATACATTAGTATTTACTTTTTTGTTACTTTTACTTCTCTATAACTCAGAATGAGACACTTTACTTTTTGACTTTGACCTTCACACACTTATTTAAACATGTCTAGTGTCACTAACTTTAGAGGTGCTACTCTCCATTGTGTTTTTTTCCATATTCTTACTTGTGCTTTTAAAGTAGCATTGTGGGATTTTTCATGCTACATGACCAGTCCCTACTATACCTAACCACATTCACCATCTGGGTAATTACGTTGCTTACTTTTAGCCACAAGAGCTGGGACTTAACACTCCACTGGATTTATTAAACACTTTTAATAGGACATATATTGTAGATACAGATTTACATTACAGAATATAATCCAAAAATATAATTTTTGAGTTTGATGAAGTCAGGATTTTAGAACAGGAGTCTGACTGGTTCAAGTGAGGTGTGAGAGAAGCAGTTTACTACAAATTACTACTAAGGTGGCCTTAGACATGATTTATCAGCCATTTACACTTTACAACATGATCTCAAGTGATGCCAACTCCAACCCACAGCAAGTGGAATATAACTAACCTCTACATAGTAAGCTCTGACAGTTTCAGCATAAATCAGTAATGTGTCAAATGTCTCTTTCCTCTTCCCACATATCCTACTGATTTATGTATCAAATTATTTTATGTGCTGAGGTAAAGACACAGATAAAAGGGGTGTAAGTTAGGAAGTTGACTGTGTCGGGTTTCACTTAAGCAGTCATTTTCTTCATTGGAGCATAAAGTCTTTGAGAAGTCAGGGGGAGATGAGTTCAGGTTTACCCTGCAGTTAAGCAGGCAGAGACATCCGAGGACTGCAGAGGAGGGTAGATTTAGGAGCTCTAACTCAGAGCAGCAGGCCATGCCACTTTGCTACTGGCTGGCGAACGGACTGCATCATTAGGCTCCAGTGCTTGTCTTCCAAAGTCTTCTCTCTCCCCACATTAAACTGTCCTACTAGATGTTTTGTTGATCTCCTAGATTTGCGAGTCTCATACACAGCAACCAAAACTTTGCACTGCTCCAGAGGTAACTCTGGTAGGGAGAAGATGAAAACCTCATTGAAGACAGTCACCAGGCACCGAGCCACCACAGAAGTTTTTTGGTACCTCAGCTTACACTGGTTGCACTGCACACTGATCCTGGCATACAGTGCTGTATAAAAGAAAAAATATATTAGAAACTGCATATTCTGTATGTGTGATGTGTGTTAGCTGTTGGCTTTACTTTATTGAGGTGTGTGTTATTTACCTGCACCTGGGCATAACTCTGTGAAGGCTGTTTTGACCTTTAGCAGCCCGACCTCAAGCCTCTGAGAAGTGGGGAGAAATTTCAATGACAGAAGCACCTCTCCTACAAGATCCTGGCCAGAAAGTGAGCAGAAAAAACACAATGATCACTGTATGCAAATGTTTTGGTACCAATAGATAAATTATACCTTTTGCAGACAGAAGCACCCTTTTTTATATTACAGGACATTTAAAGCTTGAAAATCTTAAATATTTGATGACATTAAGATGGCACATTGCTTCCAGTGCACTGCAATTCACATTTTCACAGCAAGGCAAAAGCATTGGGAGGAATACATAACAGTGTACCCTACTCTCCTTACTCACTTCACCCGTGACACTTACTTCATAATACCTGCATCCGTATTTAAATGACCTTTGAAGCTATAATCTAAAGGGCTTTGCTAATAGTGAGATACTGCTTTGCTGTAGGAAGAAAAACAAAGCACTCCCTCACTTAGATATTTTTTTGGAAAGCTGGAAGTGTGAAATGCTGTGTGCTATCTAAACAATCAACGACATTCAGCACTGCAGGTCCTATCAAGCTAATTCCTGAACTTTCAGACGTTCTTCCGACTGATCAGGGACTTTTCTGAGGGGTCAAACTGAGGAGCCTCGTTCTTCAGGTGGAAAAGCAGATAGAGGAACTAAGTTCCACGAAAGGTTCCTAATCCTTGGATAAAGTCTCTTTGGTGTAAATAGAGTCCACAGAATAAAGAGGTTCAATATATCAGTGCTGCAGCAGATTTCCACCATCACTAGCTCGCATGTTACAGCACTTATTCCCTCACTTCACCACTTCCTTGTCTACTGTACCTTCTGGGGCATCTGCAGATCTTCTTGAAGCTCCAAAGGGTAGGAGATGTTGAGCTGCCCTAAAAAAGCTCTCACCTCTCCTAACACTAAGTGTCTGGAGAATTTATCAAAGTCTCTCACCTGTGACAGACACAGATACATAAAAAAATAGCATAAAGAAAAACAATATTTAAGAGACACTGAGAATATGAGATGCATTCATGTTCTACAGAACCTCCATCCTGAGTCTCATGTGCTGAAGTTCCTTATTGTCTTGCATAATACAGCTAAACTGGTCTCCAAATAAAGGGTTACAGCTGCCTTTCACAATGCGAGTCTGCCACTCATGCAGCACTGTCCACAAGGCAGGCGGCATCACTTCATCCTAAGAGGAACACAGCAGTAATCGTATAAACACATTTATACAGCAAAGAGACAAAGCTGCAAGTTTGAAAATACATATTTACAGATTTTCATAGGCCACAAAATCTACTAAAACTGACATAGGTCTAATTTCTGTCAATCTAAATCAGAAAAAGGGTTTAAAAAACAAACAACAACCAAAAAATGACCTGCTCATCTGTACTATCCTCCACTTCTACTTCCTCTAATCCCGCCCTCATGAGTCGTAGCTTGACAAACAGCTGGAGGCTGCGGGTCTGCCTGTTCTCCAGAATCCCCTCCACCTGCAAGATGGTGACCACCAAACGGGACTGGAGCTGGTCGTAGTAGACGGAGAAACGCAGCGATCCACTAACCTGACAAAAAGAGTGTCACGCTTAAACTGTACAACGCAAGGTTCACTTCAGTTTTCACTTTTAATAGTAGATTAAAGGTAGAACATGAAATGTTACTGAAGAAATTAGAAGTAGAATATAGAGTTAGAAGTTGTCTGCATATCCAAACACCTAGTTACCAACTAGCAGGCGAGAGAACACTAAAAATAGGTCAAATAAGAAGTGCATAATCCATCTAATGAAGAGAATAAAATGAATTTGGAGTTGAAAGATTCCTGTAAAGAGCTATACTACCTTTTTCATGTGCTCGTGCTCTCCTGTGTGCTTCTCTGTCTGTCTGTATTCTGACGTGGTGAACGAGTCCTGAGACAGACAGCGACTCAGCCTGCGGACCTCGGTGCTCACATTCTCCACCTGTAGAGCATGCACACACACTGTTACGGTTATGTGTGTATCAGTGGTGTTATGCTTAATATAACTACAGTGCAGTAACTGTTTGACTTGTCACATCCCAGCTCTCCTTTGTTTGAACATGTGCCCTCACTGATCTTCACCTACATAAATGTTGCATGTTAGGTGTGGCACACGCAAAGAACAGAGTCTGGACAGTAGTGAAAATATTTGAGACATCTCTTTTTACATCTCTTTTGCAGATACAGGTTTTTACTGCAGAAGGAATGAAAACAAAACACTGTACCAATGAAGTGTGACAGGTAGTAGAGCATAACAGCAACACCTGGCACCTCACCCAGCCAGTGGTTTACTCTGCACACAACTACAACAACCTGGCCTACATAAGTTTGTTAAATTGTCCTTTCTGATGGACTTCATACCTGAAATCAGAAAGACATAAAATCAGTTGGAACCATCTTTTGAAGTCAGTTGTCATTTAGCCCCTACATTTTTTAGCAGCCTACACAGCAACAACGCGTTCTCAGTCAGTGAAACGTTTCATTTTTACAACTTTAAACATTCACAATATTCAAAAACGATGACAACATAGAACAATAACAAGAAATGTAACTTTTAGACTCAGTTCCCTGGACCATTCTTATTATTTGTGGCCAGAGTGTTGACTGAAAGGTATCATCTTCCTCTTAGGCTTCCAAAAGTGACTCCAGTCTTTACTTAGCCAAATACGTCTACATATGATTGAACTGCAAACACCTCTGTCTTTACGTTCAGGGTAAAAAACAAATACAAACACATGGAAGAAATATTGAAGCAATTCTTACTTGCCCTGCACTTTTTATCAATCTTGCCAAAACAAACATCTCCTACTCATAATGCCAGTGCTACATATCATTGTCTGACAACCGAAACAAGTAAAGGTTCTTCATATGAAACGACGTAAAGACGCTGTTCTTCAAGAATACCATTATATCTGCCTTCTGCTGCCAGCAGGGTCAGAGGTAGGGATCCTATCTGAGTACACCAGTAAGTACACCCACCTGTATATTAAAAGTAATATAAAGCTCTGTGCAACAAGTTTTATTAATCTGAACATAGTTCCCGAGTTTTGGTTTATCCAAAATCTCCTCCTCTCTTTGATCCTTATGAATAATGAATATTCTTAACTGTACTACACAATATAATATGCAATTGTAGACCAATGGGATGGTCACAAAAGATACAGCCATAAATCTTCATGTTGTTTTCTACCACTGAGCGTTTCTATCTAATCACCTACTCTCCACTTACCGTAGTACTTGGAGTTCCTGAGTAGTTTCCTGTTGTTGACTTATCGTCTGAGTACAGCCCATCGCTGCTCACTACAGAAAAATCATACAAATGTATCACACAATGGACACACCAAGCATTATTAATACTACTATACTCAATCCCTACTCACATGTATCTTGCTCAGTGTATGCAGCGTGTGTCTGTGTGCAGCATCTGAAGGTCTGCCAGGCCAAAATGGCCAAGGCCAACAGTAGGAGAGTGATGGAGATGCCCAGGATGCAGTATTTCACTGTGTCTGAGAAGGGCATCCATGCCTCTCCGGCTGTAGACAGCAGCTTTACAGGAGCGGGATAGTCCATCTGTGTCAGCATCGCTCCCTACTTCCATGTGGACCACTGCAATACAGGAAAACAGATCATGTTTACTCGATTTCCCCACACTGTAGAAAATCTACAGTTTATGCCTATTTCTGTAACATACAGTACATGTGTGGTTATTCCTTCAGATAAAGAAAAGTGGTTCATCTGTAGCGGTTTAGTAAAATTATACTTGTCTCATACTTTATGCAAAACAGGATGAACACTACAAGGAAGAAGATCTGTGTACAGCGGTATTCATAAAAACTAGAAATGTCAGCATAAGCAATTCAGTTATTCTACAGTATTAGCTTGTTTTTAAGTGAAAAGCTATTTTCAGAAATACATTTCAATAGCATTCTGCCTCTGCTTTCCACATCAACCAACACGTCATTAGATCAAGAACACACAAATATTTACCTGTGATAAGTCATTGAAAACTAAGTCATTAAAAATGACTTCTTCAGCAACGTAAGCATCTTTCTGGGGCCTTCAAAGTTCCCAGAAACAAAATAATTCATCTGGAAGAGAAACTCAAAATAGCACCTTATCATGTGGCTGCTCCTCCTACGTTTGGCTCTCTCCTTCCTTCTCATGTGTCTCTCTCTCTACAAACACGCCCAGCACATGACTGCCTCCACACCACTGTGGGCAAACTGGTTTGATTAGATTTAAATGACATTTCAGGGAGCTTAACATGGCCTAATCCCAGCTGTCTTTTCTCTGTACGCCCGTTTGCCAAATAACGAAGTCAAAAACCATCCCCAGATAAGATTGGATTGAAACTTGGCATCATTGTCAGGGTTATCAGCTGTTGAGGGGCCCCCACTCACTCTGTGAAGCACTGTCTAATTATTTTACTAAGTATTTACAGCATTTGATATGCTGAACATTCAACTTCAGCTCAGCTGTGTTCAGCAGCAGCAGCTCGGCTTTATCACATGACTGTAACCAAACCAGCTGCAGCTGCAGGTGCCGTAAAATGACCATGATAACACACAATGAAGTCTCCCGCAATGCGCATAACTGCCATGTCAGAAGACTACATCAAGATTTTAAATGACATTTGTCATAAAAAGTTTCCATCGCTATCTCGCAGACTCATCTTCTGTCTTAGTAAAACAAACTTAGTAATTAAGAGTAATAAAGTGTGGATGTGTTTTCTTAATACAACATATAGATAGTACTATAGTATAATTCTGCTGTGAACTACAGAAGAGACAGCTACTGCGCTTGACTCTAAAACCTGAGCTGAACCTATGTAGAAGACATTAAAGAAAAAATAAATATTGCGTCTCTGCTCCATCATGAAGCTTTCCCAAGGTTTCTCAAGACTTCCTCTCGGCTCAAAAGATTGTTTTGGAGGATAAATGAGTAAGAGTATGAAATCTTTCCCTTCTGAATAACATTTACTCATCTTGTTATAATAAACTGAACAGTATTAATCCTGTTTTTCTCACATAAAGACTTTAATTAAGATTTAAACTTGTGCACTTCATCCCACTATTCTGATACAAGCTCACTCACTAATTTAAAGCTGTTTGGGTGAGTTAGAAATGCTCATATTAGTTCTACTCATGTCTCATGGATCACCAGGGCAGCACTTCTCCTGTAAAGTTCAGAAATGACCCATGATCCTTTTCAGTCAGTCCACCAATCATGGACACGATGGAAGAGATGCTTTCCTGTGGACTCAGTGGAGCCTGGAATACGCGGAGAAAAACAAAAACGTTGTACACTCCCCGCACTCCTGTGAAAATGTTCTTTTATATATTTTTTAAAGACATCCCAAACTAAGCTTTTACATGAGACCCCCCCCATATCAGTGCGGACCCATCCTGGATGTATAGCCGTACAGAGAATCCCATCAGGCTCACCATGTTTAGAGAACTCTGAAAAGGCAAACAGAAACAACTTCAGTCAGATAATGCGAAACCCAACCCCCTACAAAAGTTGAATGGTGCTGCTGACAACTGATTAGTCTGCCTTGTTTCCTCAACAATGATACCTTGGATGTCCTGTAGGGGTGCCATTTAAAGGTGTCTGCTCTCTCCCCCCAGTTGAGCTCCACAGAGCCCAGCAGAGAGGTCACGTTAATAACTGCTGCCCTCTGAATGCCCATGTTCCCTGAGCTACCTGCTCCTCCTTTGGACGCAGCTTGCTTTAACAGGGGGAGGAAGAAAAAAAATATATCACTGAGGCTGAAACTGAACTAAAAGGGAGTCACCATCAGACCCATCAATGGAAAGTGGAACCAATTTTACATTAAATATTTATGAATCTTCAAGATAATATTTATTTAATGGTTTTTTATTGTATTTAAATAACTCTACAAAATTTAATATGAATATCAAATAAGAAAAACACATGCATCTGACGCATTCCCTGTCAAAAGTAAAACAAAGTCCAACCCATGAAGTAAGTGTGCAGATACTGCAAAGCTTGTGCTGCCATCTAGTGGCAAGATGTACACATCAGACAGCAATTCCCTTAAATATCCACATCAATTTATCTCAGGTCACATTACTTTTTTTTTTTTAGAGTTGTGGCTTAACAGAGCAATGACTTTATAATTTCAGACAAACTTTAGCACATTAGTTGTCTTCCAGCAGATGTAGCAGTCTAGTAAACACAATAAATAAATGTTATATGCATCAAGCAAACATAAAAGGCCAATGGGTGTCATAGTGAAGTAGGTTCAAATCTCCAGGCTGATGTGTTTTCAGAAATGTAAAGTTAAATGGGCCTTTGTATGGAGACGTCTTAAATTTATTAAATTAATGATAATTTGTAATTGAATTTAGTACATTAGTACACATTAGTATACATTTTTACTTTGTTTTGAAGTATAAAACAAAAAAATCAGAATAACAATTTTCAATAAAGTTAAACTGGATCTTCAGTTGCTAAAAGACGACCCACGTTGTTTGGTTCTATAAATGTCTTTAAGTGTCTCTACAGCAGCAAATCATGTCGTTTCTGAACATATTAAATGTAAATTAAGGCTTCAGAGTTAAGCTTAATGTGAATGAAATGTAATATGGCCACAGCAAGCAGTGCTGGACTTTGCTCCTCTGTTGACTTACATCAGGTTGTTCACACAGAAGAGGTTTGTCCTTCAGCTGAAGCAAACTGTGTCAGTGAGCATCTGCCCTGCTGACTTGTTTCAGCAGCTGAATTTCTCACAACTCAGGGCACTGCTCTGTAGCATGCCCCCACACCTTTAATTAATATTTATAAAATGCAGTCAGGCTAAGGGCTTTTTCTTTTTTTACTGTCTATCAAGGTCATGCTCTTGTTTAAGCTTGCAGCATTCAGGAAATGAACAAATCACTGATCCTGGTGACAGAAGGAAACAGACATGTCGTTCCTTTTCATGTTTTTCTTATGCAGTGACAACTGAAGCGTCATATCCCTGTTTGGTAGTTTGATGGCTTACCCCCTGCACACAAGCACATAGCACAGAGTCTATTAAAAACCTTACCTTAGTGACCATTGAAGAAGCCACAGCATTGGTGTGGAAATTCTCTATCATTTTTTCTGCAGTAACCGTATTGAAATCGGCCACCACATTGATCCCTGCATTGTTGATGAGGCAGTTCAGACCCTCTTCTTGTACCAGCTGGGCTACATACTCAGCAGACTTCTCTATGCTTTCCTGGCTCACTAGATCTGAAAGACAGACAACATTGTTTTTACAAATATACTATGGTTGATTTTTGAATTGTAAAAATTTCACAGTCTTACTTAAAGCGATAATATGGATGTTGGAGTGTTTCTCTGCCAGCTCTGGAGTTTCTGTAGGTCACAAGAATCAGTATCATTGTTAATTTGCAAACATCCAGTTGGGAAACAGTGACACCCATTTCTGTGATTAGAAGAAAAACTAAAGAACATGTTTGTCATGATATATAAATAACATTACTCATAATTCTAAAAAAAATACATACTTTTGTCATAAGTTATGAAAGAGAGATATAAAATAAAAACACTGATATACTAATTCAAAGTATAGGATAAAAATAATTATATATATAATTTAATACTTTAAACTTAACTAGAAATTGTAACTTAATAATTCTGGCCCATTATCTTATACATTTGATTAGGTATGTCCACATATTGTCTTATGTCATAATTTCGCCATTGTTATTTTATATACACTTTTTCATTAATTTAGTTTTCATGTTTTACTAGAACCAATGGGCTTCTATAGAACCCATCGTTCATATTCATATATTCATACTTAGGTCGAGTGGGCGTATTGCAGTGGTTGTAATGATTATCAATTAAACACAGATGACACAACAACGACCTGCACCTGGTGTCAGCTGTGTTTCTTTACACTGAGAACTGTACAGAGAACCTGTCCCATGATCGCCTCTGTCAGTATGGTATTAGTTTGGACACGCAGCAGAGCTTATTCCCCCCGTACTGTTCGCGGTAGGTGATGTTTACCTGCGATAATCTTCCGCGGTGAACAGCCACCACTCGGCGGACTGTCGACTTTCTGCAGGCCTTTCTCCCGTTATCAGCACTGATGACCATCGTCTTTGTTGCTCAGTCTGTCGACCCCGACATCTGATCGGTCTGCCTAGTGCTACACGCGCAGCGCTCGCGCGACGTTCCCGGTAGGTGGGAGGATTGCTCCATTTGACCAAACGGCACCGGAGCCTTTATAAGATGGAGATGGTCCAACAGATCAGCTTCACCTAAAGGGCCCGAGACTGGAGACAGTGTGAGGGAAGGACGTCTGTAATGTGACTAACACACAGGACAGAGGGTGTAAAGGACAGGCGCGTCTGGATCAGTTACCCACGTCACACAGCTCTGTGTCCACCATAGACTGGTTATACAGATATGTGTGCATAACAATTGTAAAACCAATAACAATAATAGCTATAATATTTATTTATTAGCACAATTGCAGCTTAGTAACATTTTATTTTAGTTTTGCATTAGTTTAATATCAGGTAAACTTGTCAAACAGGATCCAGGCAGAGGAAAACTAGCCAGAAATCATATCAACTACATTATAAGACATAAGCAAGACACACTGATCAGCCACAACATTAATACCACCTGGTGACATATGGGGTTGTGTAGCTGCAGTCCTGTCAGGGTGCTCCGGTCCCCACATTAACACCACTGTTGTGGCAGATTGATGCATTTTTTAAATAATAGTCACATGTTTTATAATTTTATACAACAAATCAAAATCTGACTAGAGCTTGGCTTAAAAAGCTTAATAAAAATACACAGGATATGAAATCATCATATTAGTAACCATAAATAATCATTTAAGGTATTCACAGAGCTTTCTGTTAAAAGGAAGTTTTCATGAATACTAATGTTGTAAAGGGGAGAGGGGAGCCACGGTTTGTGTTTGCTTTCAGTAAGTTTTCAAATATTAGCTGAGCTAAGATGGAGGTGCAGAGACGAGAATGACAGCACAGCTGATGGAGCTTATGCAGTCACAGCACACAGATGGTTTCCTTGGCAGCTTCCTGAGTCCAGATTTTCTTAAAGCTTCTGGTGCTTGGGAGCAGTAGATATCCCTGGTCTGCACCAGGTCAGTTAATTTGGAATTTGGCTCCCGTGCTTCCATTTACAGACGCATTACTTTGGCACAGAGCACACATCGCAAATGATGAGTTGGTGGCGGTACAATATGTTGTGCCGAGCTGTGCCCCTGAAGCTGGAGGGTGTTAACTGGCTTGCCGCAGAACTCACAGCAGTGAGGTATTGTCTCTACAGAATGTTCAACAATCAGTTAATGGCTTGGATTGCAGTGGCTGTGCAGATTGCAGGGAGAGAGAGAACATGATGTTTCCATTTCACTACTTTAAATATTTGCCTACTCGACAAAATCATATAATGAAAAATAGACCAGAGTTCATTTTGCACTTGTATGACTTGAAACAGCTGCCCCAGAGCTATATTCTGTCAGCTAATAAACTCCACACAGTGAAAAAACACAATAACCGAGGACTCAAATTCCTCAACCAAATATATCTGTAGTGCTGTGTTACGGTTACTGCTTCACCTCCATTGTACTAATTGGAACATGACAGAAAAGATATCAAAGTGATGTTTGTAGCCAAAGCACTGGATGTGAACCCTCGATGGGTTTTTTATGGATTTGTGTTGTCTTTTCAGATTCTGTGAAAAGCTGTTTTTATGATCAACCCATAGTGTGTAGTAAACAGTCATTACATCATAATGCATCATAGTGTAGCACATTTCCTCAGGATAGTGACATTTTACTATTTAATGTGCAGTTTAATCGACCACAGTCTTTCTTGGTGGTGGTCCATCAATTCTTTATGCATTTGCTTCTTTCCAGTTGAATGACGACTGATTCCAGTCAAATTGGCAGACTGAAGCTGTAACCTATTAAACATTTCATTCTCTATGTGGCCATGTAACATCCAATGAAAAGAATGCTTACACGTGCAGTCACTCCATGAGGTTGTTTTGCAACTAAAAATAGTGGTATTGATCAACCATAGTACATTGTAGTCGTTATAGATCCACTTTCAAATGTACTTCCTGGATCATATTGTATTGGCTTAGTGCTAAGAAATAAACATACCGACTCATTTACGATAAAAGATATTCTTTTATGCTACTTCAACGCTTTAAATTTCTATTTTGCCAAGCTACTACGACACGATTGATTAATTTTCAGGGGTTTTTGTTCATCTTGGCCATACGTTGAATTGTCTCTGGACAAAGTACTGTACCCTGAACCCTTGAAACAATTAATGTAGTTAATTACCCATGATGCAGCTCTGCTATTTTTCTTCATGGTTGTACAAACTGGATGAAAGAACTTAGATGGTCAACATGTAAAATGGCCCCAGAAGCCAAATTCCGTTGCGTGCTTTACCATGTCTTTGGCAAACGGGACAGACAAACGGACAGCCCAAGCACCATCATTACACATGAACTGGATGAAATTAATGTCGATCTGTTTACTAAAAAATGTCTAAAATGTCACTTCAACTACCTCTGAAGGTGATATTACATTAAAACTGTGCTCATATTCTGCCTCTGCTGCCCCCTAGCTGCAGGCAACCAATGTTCCAGGAGACAATTATCTTCGATAGAGTCAGGGGCGAACGCCAGAAAGTAGTCGTAACTCTCTGTATAAACCACATGCTATCATTTTTACACGTTGTGCAAACAAAAAAATGTTAATTTATGTCATCTTCGAAAGTTGACAGACCTTATTATTGTTACAGAAACATGCTAGCTTCTTTCTTGCTGTCTGCGGTCTGTAGAACAGGCTCTGTGAGCTTCTAGCTTTTTATGTTTCTGATTGTGGGTATGTGTTGTGTTTTAACATATGTTTGTGTACATGTGTGGATCTAGTATGTGTATGTGCAAGAATCTAGGGTGGAACATCCATTTTCAATCACTTATTTAATTCACATGAGCTATATTTAAAGAGGTAATAAATAAAATACCAGGGTTCTTTTCATCACTGAATAAATCATGGCCATTATCCTCTTATATTCATATTCTCTTATCTTTCTTCTCCCCTGCACACTGTGTAGTTGGCTGCCTCCAGTCTTCATCACATTGGTTTTTTTACAGTGAGCTGGATGTATGATTGTGTTTATATGCGCACCAACTGAGTCTACTCAGCAAATTCACTTATTGAGTTTGCTGATGTACAGTAAACACTAAACATGATACACAATTCAATACTGTTTAATAACCTTAAGGAAATCCAGTCTGCCAGAACAGGACAGAAAGTAGTGCAAATCAGAAAAACTATATCAGCAGAAGAAATACCACTGAAATTGCTGTCTGTCTAATGTTATGATTACCATCTAAATGCGGTACATGCCAGCTTTACCAAAGTGAGAAACGACACCGAGGGTCTTCAAATGTAACAGGAAGTAATTTCAAAATGTACCCAGTCTGAGATGCCGTGTCGTTAGCAGTGACCATTATCACACATAATACACTGAAGCGTGTTTATCAGCAATTTATGTCTACAGTTGTGTTTAAATTGAGGATATTGTATGAAGACCAAACACTTCTTATCTTTATAATAATAATAGTGATAATAATAAATTCTTTATTGATGCCCTTGTTGTTACCAAAAAAAAAATTCAACTGTAACGTTTTATTATTTTAAGCATGCTCAAAAAACACTTTCATTCTTAGAATGAAAAGTTGGAGTAGCTTCATGTGTGTCTTCTTTAGGTTTTACTAACTTAATTGCACCAAATCACAGTGAACGTTTGGAAAGACCAATACTACTGGTAGCAGAGGACCACAGCACGCTTACAGCTGCAGCTTACAACATTATACACACTCACTGTGATCACAGTGGTCAGCATCTCACACCGCAACCTGTCCAAGTAACTTATTTTAAGAAAACCAATGTAAACCTCCATGTTACAAATACACTTCAAGATAAATACTGATTGTCACAAAGCAGTTAAATAGGGCTATTCTCCTGATTCATCTATTTTTATTAAAGTAACGATGTCTCACTCCACGACTGTCAGTTCATGCATTAACATTGTGATTTTATAGCCCCATCTTTTCTTGTCATTAATAATTGACTTAAACCCTGACATTAACTTTGTTGTGACAAATGCATCACAATCGGTCATAATGATGCAATCTCGCTTTATCATGTGATGTCATCTGCGAGGTAACAAGAGCGCAACAGTGTAATGAAGTTGACCTGGCTACAATTAGGGTTCAACAACAATTTGTGTATTTTACCACTGTAAATTATATATGTAAATAAGTCTCATTATAAGTTGAAACTATTTACCAAGAAACTTAATAGAGCTCCTGAAAGCAGTTAAATACCTTTGGGTTAGTGCATTTTAACATGTTAATATCAAATAATTAACTATTGATTACGTGAGTGAAGCAAATGTAAAGGAAACCCATGCAATATGGGTTTATTCACTACAAACCAGAAATGTCAAGATGCTCGTGACAGTATCAGAGGAAATATAAGAAGCATCACAAAAGGTCACCATGAAACATCCTTGGTGGACTAGTGTTTGTAAAAATGTCGAGCCAATCCGTCCTAAAGCGAGTGAACTCGACCCCCACTCATAGATCCATGTCACGAGTGTAGCAACAACAGGTAAGAAGATGAGATATCATAGTAGGTTTATGGCAGAATGATGAAACTAAACATCCTGCTTTTCTCCTTGTGCAACTGCTCTTTGCCAATACAGCATGTATACTGTATGCTATGAAACGTGAAACATTACCATTAGAAATGACATTACCAGTAATATGATCTCAGAATGAAGAACAATAGGTGGTTGTTCTTGGTTAAGTAAAGAATATAGTTTTAGTCAGATTCTACCTTGGTGCGAAGGGTGCGACCTGCATCTGTCTCGTTTTAAATGTAAAATCTACTTCCAGATGGTATCAGTACTTTCAAGGACTTTAGACTGTGTTGTTCCCACTTCCTCTAGGTTAAGACACTGTTGATGGTGGAGTCATAAGGTTCCTTATGAGTGACCTGTAGCATGAAGAGAAGTCGCGTCGCCTGTTAAGCGGATGTCTGATAGAGTATTGTTGGAGAGAGGCACTGATGTGTCTACATCTGTCCAATCTCTCAACAAATGCATCTTGAACAAAATGTTTATTCAGCTGTGCCTACTTTCAAAATCTATCAGCACCTCTTTTTTTTTTGCACACCATTCCCTTAAGCGTGGTTTCCGAAGTGATCCTCTGTTTGGAGGTTTGACGACAACAGCTGAATCATCTCTTCACTTCACAACCAAACGGTAATTAAAGGTCCCACACTGTCGGAGAGACTGAGATACCGTACATACAAGGGGGGCAAACGTGCTGAGATAAGCGTACGTTAAGGATGCAGGACGAGGACTTTGGCACAGAGAAGCTGCGGGTTGAGAAAAAAAGGTGCACGTGTGGATGCTAAACCTGTACATAACAAAACAGCTATTGGCCAGGTTACAATATGTATAATGTAAGCATTTATAATTAATATTCCAGTGGCAGTACTGTTTAATATTAGCTAATGTTAACAAACGTCATATGAGTGCCTAATAAAATTACCCAGCACTTTTTTGACTCGAAATGGACAAAAATACACTTTTTCATGTTAAAGTGAAAACAGGTCTCTACAAAGTAATATCAATTATCAAATATATTAAACTGATATCTTCCTTTTTTAAAAGCTCACCTAACCCATCACTGATGCAGTTAGACAGAGATCATCTGAGTGCAGTGAATGTGTCTTAAGCACTAAAAAATAAATTCATCAGTGTCTGGCAGTTAAATCTGTCATTAGGAAATGGAAGGAGCAGCACAAGTGAAAATCTTCCTGCACAAGACCACCGTAAAGAAGAGAAGGCCACTCAGGTGATTCCCTTTTAACTACGTGACGTCTCAAACCAGTCGACTTCACGAGTGATGATTTAGATGAGTTATTTTGAAGGAGCTGAACAGTTATGCAGTTTTCTATTGTTTTGATTTGTGTTGCTTTGGCTTTGAAAAGTGACAAATTAAATGTGTTATCACTCTGCATTTTCCTACGTACATTACATGGGTCATATGTACATTCTTAAAAAAATCTCATCAATAGCAGTTGATTTTTTTGCAATTCTAGTGATGAGCCCATTTCCCTCATGCAGCTGCATCACATATAAAGATTTTAACACTTCTGATTAATTGATGTGTGTTTTCACTAGCCTCACAGTGAGATGGGAGCTTGTGTGCTTGTTGCATTATTCACACGACTTTAAAAGCATGTCAACTCAGATACAGGAGTTTTACTAGAAATACCCTGTCCCGTCCTAATACCTCAGGAATAACATCTAAACTCAGGAGCTGGGAAAACCTCCCACTTTGGATTCACCTAGAAAAAGAGTCTTGTACTGCTGCTGTTCAGTCCAAAAGTGTTTAACCTGTCAGTTTGTTAGTTTAATCATCAGTAGGATTATGATCTGTAGGTGTTATGTAACATGCTTTATGTAATAGGCTCTACAATGATGTTTTCCCTGACAAATTAATCCATCCATCCATGGAAGAACATGCAAACTCCACACACAAAGACACCCGGACAACCCAGGGATCGAACCCAGATCCTTCTAGCTGTGAGGCGGCGTTAATCTCCCGAGAAAATGTCACATGTCAAAATAAACACTGTCACATTTAAATCTCAAGTCTATTGAAAGACGTCTTCCATATCCATCAGTCAGGTATTGTAATCTACTTTTTGGCCACTTTTATCCTATTCAAAGTCGAACATTTCAGCTTGTGGCTACTTACAAAGATTGTAGTTTTGATATCTACTGATAACATTTACTGCCAAAGGACAGAACATATAAAAATATAAACATTTGACCAGGTTTGTGCAGTTGTTCATGTTTGTTTCAGCCTCTCCAAAATGTAGGAGACAGTGCTTTTTTTATCCTGCCGAGGGGAAAGCACAGGCAGTAGATCACAATGGAGACTCTGCAGTCTGCAACATCACCACATCTGTTTCTCGTCATTTTCCATATGCAACCAGGAGAAAGACGCCATACTATAAATTCAGCTATTAAATAAACATTTATTATTTTCATGATGTATTTTTATTCATTTTTTGATAAATGTACTGCTGTAGAGACAGGCAACATAGGTAGAAGAGAAAGTGTGACAAACAGTAATGATTAAGATTTAGACCTTATGTTATCCCACAAATGAGAAATTCTCTGTGGACAGGCTGCCGGTGTAGGGCATTTGGAGTGAGCGTAATAGTGTCTTGTCCAGGGACACCTTGACACATAACCTTGTGGGACAGGGAATTAAACTCGCTCACCCTTAGGTTGGAAGACAAATGCTCTAGCCACTGAGCTATCATGCTGCCCCAACAGCTAAAGATCGTTTTATTACGAATGTTTAAAGTCACATATGCAGAAAGTCATTTTGAGCTCTGAACTGCTGTGAAGTAAGAAATATAGAAACTGTAAAGATTCTCCCATTAGAAATGATGAGACTGATTTTATCTTAAGACATTTTATTAATATTTTCAATTGACAGTTTCAGCCAAAATCATTGAAGATGAAATTCATACAATGGCAATGGAACAGAAGAGCTTCAAGGGGACAAGAGGTCTTCAGGTAAAATAGAAGTGGAAACGTCAATATCAGTTCCATCACACACCATAAATAAGATCAATTCAAACATAGCTGTTTGCAGTTTTGTTTGACTATATATCATATATAATGGAAAGTTGATAGAGCAAGGGATTGAAGGGGTCAATGAAGGGGTTATCAATGGGTCATAAGTTTATTTGTGTGGACTAATAAATGACGGTTTAGACTTTTGGTCAGGATAAGTTAGGCTGAGATGGGAATGAGGCCAGAAATGGAAAAGGATATGATGGAGAGTTGGGAAGGTGAACCATTAGAGGTTGAGC
>JAUMHF010000023.1:3324994-3336874 GCA_032359275.1 Microctenopoma steveboyesi | reverse complement strand
GGCTGAGATGGGAATGAGGCCAGAAATGGAAAAGGATATGATGGAGAGTTGGGAAGGTGAACCATTAGAGGTTGAGCCTGCGTGCTGACAGTGCACTTATCATCCATTCTGTTGTAACTTTATGGTGGGGAGGCGTTGGGTAAAAGATGGGGGACAGAGGTTATGCGGCACATGCACTGGGTATATGTTGCCCGGCAGCTGGAAGGGGGTGTGGTCATGGGAGAGCAGGGTGGGGCAGGCAGAGAGAATGATGATGTACAAGAAAAGAAGAGAAAGTCACACAATTGGCTCCCTGCAGAGGACAATCTCCAGCTCGCCACGGTAGAGCTTCCCGCCGTCAGACAGGCTCATGATGCTCTGCTTGTAGCCCGACAGGTTCGTCAAGTCCACCTCCTGAACAAGAGACAGGAAGGCATCAAGGAGTGATTAAGGTTTAACCAGTAACCAGTAACTCTACTTATGGTTTCAGGTTGCATAAACAAACATGTATGTGATGTACGGTACATATAGTGTACAGGGGGTAAGAGCTGGGAAGTCAAATACTGTATACTTCAGGGCTACTGCTGTGCCCAAAATACAATAGCTGTTTACTAAAGCATCATCTCACCTTCTTGTTTGTCTGGTAAAGGTCTCGTAGCAGAGCGTCCAACTCCTGCTCGTCAATGTAGCCATTTCCATCCTGTAAGAATCATCGGAAACACAGCACAAAGCAGAAAAGGCAAGTTAGAATGGTCTGGAATCAGTGGGCAGACAAAAAAATAATGAAACTGTGGAAACTCTAACTCAACAATGGGAATGTATCCTGCATTTCGTCTTGAACAGTTTGCACCAGCCACGTTGATGAGATGATTTTTGCTCACTGCTCTGCTGCTCAGCCTCATTCAGTATTATATGGCAGCCATCAGCAACGCACCAGCCAACTGGCTATTTATGAATGATGAATTGAAAAAGACTTCTCATTCACAACTCTGTAACGGTGGTAAGCTGTGGAGTCAATATGGAGACACTTTGTAGGTTAATTAATGAGTTATGTTTCACAGTAGTGCTTACAGTTTGGAGCTAAAAAATATTGTTGGCAGAAGTGGCAGAAAACCATGGTCTGTTCATTTAGGCTGGGTCTCAAGTTGATTTCAGAGCCGACCGACTTGCCAGTCTCATTTTTGTAAACTTTGGGAGTTGCTCTCTGATGTTTACAAGTTAGGCTATCGTGTTCCAGTTCTTTATAAAATTACTCTTCTGTTTAAGGTGAAGAACTCAGGACTCGGCAGACTTGTGGGAAAGCAAAGCTACATCAGGTACACGCCAGTCTGTTCAAGTTGTGAGCCATCTTGCATTTCAGACATTGTCAAGGCCTTGCACAGTTTGCAGCTTGTGAGCACTGTGAGCCATGTTAGTGTTCAGCTGACCGGCCACACTTGGCACACAATCTCCCAGCACCAGTGACAGCATCTGCCTGTGTTTCAGCTGCAGGGGCTGAGCTCATGACAAAATGATGAAACTAATTACACACATAAATGCTAGTGCTCCATTCGCAGCGAGTGTCTACATGAAGGGGCCGCAGTGGCTCATCTATATTAGAACACTGAACCCTGTCCCCTGCAAGTGAGCTAGAGAGAGTGAAAGCCTTCACTTCAACTTGAGACATAAACACGCACGCAAACCCCGCCACTGCTGTGAAGCACTGCTCTACTCCGGCTCTCCAACTTCAACGAAGGCCTTGACAGGATTAAAGCAATGGTTGTTCCATGTGTAACACTAAAGCACTGTAGGTCTGGATAGCTACATTTTGTTGTGTATCTAACAATAGTAGAATCTAGAAAAGATGTAGCAGAGCATGAGGACTGAGCTAACAAGAGCAGCGGTGCTGTCCCACATGGAGATATCAGCAGATTAGTGGATGACAGTGTGTTGCTCTCCTTGTTGTCTGGTGCAGCATCGTATCTCTCCTGTCGTTCCTCCCAACCAAACGTTTGCTAATATGGAAAACTCGTGACCATTAACAGAACCACTGCCCAACCCATCTCTTTGTAATCACTCTGTGCTGTTTACAAAGGAACAGGTGCACCAAGCCCAACTCATTTCCCTAGGTATATGTGTGAAAAAACAACATTTGCTTACTTATGCTTCTGACAGACGGGCTCAAACAAACAGCGCTGATAGATACAGTACAATACTATTCAGAACTCTGGGATGCCTGTTCTTGAAATAATTTGAAGTAATAATAAAATCAGATTCACAGAAATTCAGTGTTTAGTCGCCACTGTTAAAGTTGTAGTTATAGTAGATAGAGACTCTTATTTCTCTAATGAAATATCAACAGAGGCTCATGTTGTGTTTGCTAATGTAAGTTAAAATCAATTTAAAAGAAGAACTGAACAGATCTCTCTTACACTGAAACATCGAAAGCAGAAAGCTACTGACACTGAAGCCAACATTAAGAGTGCGGACAGTCATCTGCATCATGCCATCATGCTCCACATATGGAGATTTAAAGCAATGAAAAGCAATGACTGTGAGCTATCATCAGCTTCACCCACCTTGTCATAGTATGTGAAGATGGCATTGAACTGCTCAGAGGTCAATTTGACACCCTGCAAAAACAGGAGTTGTACAGAATTTCATTAGCAGTCACAGTGAGACAGAATCAATAGAAAATCTCTGTTTATCATTAGTAAGTGAAATCAGTGGCTACAACATATTAATTATCTAGGTGACAGTAATTGTTTATGGAAAAGGGCTATTTTCTGCACAGTTTTTGTTTTCTACCTGGAATTTGAGTAAGAAATTCTCCTGAACGGGGAGAAGCCTGTGGGAGAGAAGGACTTCATTAGTGGACACAGTAGCTGTTAAATTATTCAAATCTAGTAACAGAATATGAGCACGGTGTGTTTCGACATTTCTATGGCGAACAGAAGCGAGTGAAATGGCACATTACCGCGCCATCTCTGACAGGCCCAGCTTCCCATCTCCATTCAGATCAAACATCCTGAGCTACAAAGTGGAAGCAGAACAGAGAGATGGAGAGAGACAGAGGAGCGAAATGGAAAGGGAAGTTTTTTGTATAGGTTTATGCTGTCAACATGAAGGCAAACGCGGTCCTTGAATTCCATTGGCTAAGAAACAGAATGGGCCGCCATAAAGTTTTTACTTTTGTTATACATTTATAATTTCTTTTCAGTGTTTGCACAACAGAAGACCAATAAAAGGACAAAGTCTATAAAACCTGCTTTAAACATTTGGGTCAACCTATCTGGTGGAGAAATAGTAACTAACTGTTTTCTTTCTTTTGCATGGGGTAAAATTAGGTGGGATTAATATTTAACACATTACAAAATGATTTTCCAAAGAAACAGTGTTAATGCAATCATATTTATTCTAAAACCCTTCACCTATAACAGTTCTCATATAATTTATAGACAGGTTTCATTATTTTTTTTTAGATATATTTGTTTTCTTTGATATAACACAGCTGCAGAGAAACAACAATGACCAAATTTGTTTGAGGAAACCATCCAATCAAACCAGGTCAGCTCAAGGGCTTCCAGTAAGAAGAAGACATTAGCACACACACAACCTTCAAGATAAAAACACAGAGCTGCTGCGGCCAACACAACTGGCCTCTGATGAACAGTAGATACTGTTTCTGTATGTATATATATATTTAGATTCTCTCACTGTTATTTTTTCTTTTTTTAAAAAAGTCTAATAATGGTGAGAGAATCTAGTAATAGTTTTATTACAATGTGATGAACAGTGTGGCCTCTTGCAGCAGGACACAACATATATGTAATATATGTACAGTTTCAACAAGAATCGATAAAACATGAAATGGTGTGGCTTTTTATGTTACTATTAAAGCATGTCCATACAGGATAGTAGCAACTTTAAATAAAAAACTACACAGTTTGTGTCACCAGTGTTTCAGAGAGTCCATCATGTGTATTTGTTTGAGTGTGAGTCTTACTATGGTCTGTGTGTACTCCTGCAGCTTCTGGTCATCATAGTGTCTGTTAGCCTTCTCTAGCAGGTCTGACAGAAAGCCCTGAGGACAGACAAACACGCACTGTAGATAAAAACGTAGCGCTGCTACAACGCAGTTCATAGCTTCAATGTAGAACCAGCAGAGTCTGAATATGGTGTGTGCAGGATCTTTGTTTTCCACCATTGCAAATAAATCACACGTTAGAGCTTTAATGTTTGAGGATAAAATATGCTCCAGAAGATTCAATGCAATAAATGGGCCAAAGGTCAAAGCTTTCATACGCTGGTAACCTACAAAATAAAACAATATTAGTGCAAGCTGACAAAACAAAGAAATAGTAAATGGTTTTAATGGTAGAAAAGATAACACAAGGAGGACTTGAATAAAAGTATAGTAACAAAAAAAGGAGAAACTACTGTTCTGTACATCTATGTATCCAGATATTTTCCCCAGCTAATAACAAGCATGTGATGAGACACACGTCTACTGCCTACGATCACATCTGCTTCCTGAAGCGTTCAAACCCCCCACACCTGAGTAACTCATCTGCATCTTGTCAGCTGGAAAAAATGTGATCCCATAACAACCCAAGAGGCCTAATGTACACATGATGCATAATCACTGACCCTGTAAAGGCTCAACTCGCCAGTGTAAAGCTCTTCGCCTTTTATAATTTGACACAACATTTGCAAAAGGTGTTGAAGTGAACAACATTTGTGCAAGCTGTAAAAAGAAAACACTCATGGTGTCTGGGGAATTTCCTGTGGAGCAGCCACTTATATTTCTTCTGTCAAAGCTGCTGCCTGGCTTTACTCACCCATATGCTCACATATATCAAAAAGACTAAAACTCCTCAGCGGCAAACATTAAAATGTTGATTATTTGTTATTAACCGAGTAGTTGTTTGATGGCCTTCACGGTGCAGCGTGAGTCCATCACTTTCCTATCTTTGCTCAGCAGTCTTTCTGAATTCACATTGAATTCATTCATACTCGCTGTCTTGCTGAATTTGTTTAATAATCTAAATGATTTATGTGTGAGGAATATGCAAAAATTTTTAACATTTTTAAGAAAGGGGGCAACAGGAAGGATAAGCTAGCCTCATCTCAGCCATGTGCAAAATCTGATTGACCAGCCCTTTTAGAGTAAGAAGAAACTAGTTACCTGGCTTAAACAAATATAAAAGCTTAAAAATATTTATGTACAATTAAGGTTTATAGTTTGTTGCACTATAATTTTATAGCAGTTACAGTCCCCATTTTTATTAACTATTTCATTAATTAGTGCCTCAGTCTGGCAATCTCCTTAAAACACTTCTAGACAGCCATCTCTAGAGCTCACAGATTTATAATAATGTAGTTACGGATCATAACACAAAGATTTAGAGGGTAGTTTAAGCTTTTTTTTTTCTTTTATTAATGCAAAACAACATAACATCTAGGTGGTGGCATGACATGACAAACAAGTGAAGACATTTTGCCAACACTTTAACACATGAAGTAAATAAAAATGTTGGGAAATACATCAAGCAGGAAATAAAACATGACTATTACAGTGGTTATAATATGTTTAATTAGGTTGTGAATGACTTTAAGAAAAGACAGGGCATATGGGGTAAGTGGCAATGTATGGGTGTCTTTTTACTGTTCAGGTGTGTTGTGTTGAATAGGTCGTGGGGCGGTGGGGGTGGGGAGACATGACAAGATAAGAGTTGAGAAGTAAGCAAATGATTTGAGATTAGGTATTTGAAATATTTACATCACAGGTCATTCTAACTTTATTTATTTAACTTTGAAATGCTAAATAAAATCCGTTTCCAAACATCCATACAGTAAAGACTGAAACGGTGAAATGTGTGATTTATATTTAGGACATACCTTCAGTTCGTTTGCTTCAATGTAGCCACTGCGGTCTGTGTCATACCTCCGCCATGCCTAAGAGAAATGATGGAAACAAAAGAAACGGCGGGTTCAAAGCATTTTCTCAGCACTGACACACAAAGACACTCTTCTCTGGAGTGATTTGCATTTCTTACCCCTAAATAAATCCTCACTGATCGAACCACCGCTTGCTCTTTAACTGCACTAGGAGTTAGATTTTTCCTTGGTGCGGAGCAGAAATTGTTCCAGAGGGAAAGACCACAAAAGCCTGGACCATCACTGTAATCACACCGTTTCCAATACAATCGCCCACGTACACAGCAGAGGGCAACGGAAGACAGAGGGAGAAACGAGGGAGAGGGAGAAAGTCATTTTAATGAATGTTTTAATCTAACAGCTGTCCAAAGAAGGACTCCTTATCAAAGATGGATGGCCTTCCCCCTTCTCCTCTCTCTCCTCCTCCATCCTCCTCCCACTCTGCTCCTCCTCTACTCCTCTGGGCTCTGCAAAGAGGAGCTACAGTGGCGTTATCCATTATATATGACTCTGAAAATAGAAGGTTCTGCTTCCTCGTTCTAACCCTTTAAAAAACCTCTCTGCCCGCTTCCTCCAGCCTGCACCCTTCGACAAAGACTGATTAATCCTCCTCCTCCTCTCTTGTTTTATATTCGCAAACTCTGGGTGCCAACTTCAAATCCACATTTCATTTACATCCTCTCCGTCCCTTCTTTTGCTCAATTGCCCTTTGTATCCTTCTCTCCTTCCAGAAATTCTCTTTCATTTATCTCTCATTTCATTACTCCATCTCAGTATGACACGGGAGACAAGGACAGCCTCTACCCCAATGGTAATTGGTTTCTAATTGGCTCCATTCTTTCACAGTGGCAAGTCTAACATGAAATCTGCCATTTTCTCATCTTCTGATGGTGTTTTGCAGAATACATGATTGCCTTTTTTGGTACCTTTCAACACACTTGCTCTTCTGAGGGCTTTTTGTTACTCAGACTTTCTTTCATTATTCATGATCCACAGCAGCTCTGAACTGGTTTATACCATACATGGAAATTTTAATATATAAATAGTTTCTTAAACACGCAACTTGGATCAGTCGAAAATTTTTCTGTCAAATTCAATATATACTTTGATATTTGATGCCTTATAACAACGTCAAAGGGCCATCAAAGCTGGCTTTAAAATGCTTCTTTGGGCTGAAACATCTGTGTAGCTATTTCTTTTATAGTTTTTATTTTATTTCAGTTGTGAAGAATGCATTTTACAATTTTTCTTGCTTAATTGTCATATTTAATAACAGCTTCAAAGTGAGGAAATCACTCTTAACTGAAGTAGGAGCATTTTATAGGCTCTGTCACAACCACAGAAATATGTGATACTTGGACATCTGTCCTGGACCCACACATATCAGACGTCCTAAATCTTAAATATTTAATAAATCTTAAAATTCATACCATAAAGAAATATCTCTCCTCAAACTGAAGTTTTGCACATTTCAGTCTGAATATCATGTTCTGGCAACTTTTAATCAGTTAGGACAATCTCAAAACTGTCCTGTATTTGTAGTTTCCAACTCCTAAAATGCAAAATCAGTTTTGTATCACCAAGTGGCCAATCTAGAAAATTTAACATGTCGTGGCAGGAGGTCTAGGCAGGGTGACAATGCTGGACATAGAAAAATCCTCTATATGTAAATATAGTCAACAAAATATCCACAAAAAACTAAAAAAAAACTATTTCCTGTAACCTTAAGTCTTTTAAGAAAACAAAGTCAAGTTTTAAGTATTATCTTATTTATGTTTTATGTTGCCCTTCCTTGCACCCCTGTAGATCCACCACTAGTATCACCTTGAGAATATTTAGCCAGTTAAGAGTGATTTTCTGTGCTGAGCTGTTTAGTAAATATGGTTCATAACTTCTCAGCATTGAAAACAGAAAATTGGAGAGACAACAGTAGATTGGGGAACCATTTGCTTCATATGTAATTAGCAATTAATAAAACACCAAAGCCAACAATTTCACTCAATTTTGCAGAAGACATAAGAAAGAGTTACTACATCAGCTATTTTCCTCTTCTCTACTTCATCACATATTACATACGTCTTTTTTTTAGGCTCAACCAACTCTCCAGAAATTGTTCATCATGAGGACACTGGATCTGTAATCCAACTGCAAAGTATAGTACAAACTGTTAGGAACGCAAGCAAAGAGTGTGTGCTTTTCATTCCATACTACTAAAGTTTATTTTATTCATTATTACACTTTCAAACATAAAGAGGGAACCAATCCGTGAAATTAGCTCAAAGGTAAGAATGAGAATATACAGACTGTCAGCTCGTCATGGTTGACTGACTCCTGTCTACATTGTGTGATTGGTTAAAATAAACCTGTCTTGGTTAATGGCATTTCTTAATAAACGAAAAGCAACTACTGCAAAGAACCAATCAACTGACAGAGTTCATCAAGAGGAGGCAGCAGCTTTGCATAAACAAAATATACTAGCCCATTCACACACCCACAGAAATATACTCTTACCGCCATGAACTCGGCACTGGAACTGACAAACTGTCTGAAGCACAGCAAGAAGTTCTCTTCAGTCGGGAGAATCTGGGCCAACTAAAGACAGACATGACAAGAAAATGGGAGTGGTGAGAACACAAGATGGTGGAGTCGAAATGCTGAGAGAGAAGAGATGGGGACGGGGGAGTCTTTGTCTGCAAAGCTTACAGTAAATGGGAAACTCAGACATAAATAATAGAGAGCTATAACCATAGCGGCTGGGCTCTCCCGAAATTATTTTAGAAAAATCATTCAAACGAAGCTTTTACATTGGATTCTCTCTAACATTTTCCAGGCTGGTGGTGGATTATTGACATTGCACGTTGCGATCTCACATCTCTTTCAAATCTTGCTGAGAAAATTGTAAAATTGAGGGAAAGCAATACACCAAACCAGCACTGATATCTTGGAGACTATTATAAAGATTGCACTTATGCAATCGATCAGAGTATTGACCAGGCCTCTGAAGATTTTTCTCATCTTTCTCATCATTTACAGAGAGCAGAAAACAGAACAAAAGAAACTTCTGTTCAGTTATTTTTAGGTCACAGCTACACTTTGAAACACTGTGAAACCGAGACATACAATGAATGCGTGTCAAAGGTGACAGTGTCCAGAAGCAGAACAACTCACTCATTCACTTTCCTAGCATAAGACGAGAAGATTGATGTATTTTTACATCTCTCAGCTAATAATGAACAGCCATTAGCTTAGCCTAGCATACAGTAAAAACTAGAAACAAAGCCTGGCTCATCCAATGGTTATATTTCATTTCTCGACTGGATACAGTGCAACTTTATTACTTTTAGCTTTCATACTAGGGATCATGCCTCTGTTTTAAATAATTCTGATCATCATAAGATTGGGATAAACTCTCTTCACCTGCCCCCTCAATTGTCGAGTTCCTCAAGGCAAAATTGTATTTTATTTACCATTTACAAGCATCGATTTGACTCTACTTTTGGAAATCACAATGTTTCTTTTCAGTGCAATGCTGATGATACACAGCTGTATCTCCCTCTAAACCCAGGAAACTGATTCACTGTACACCCTTGTAGATCACAGTGGTAAGGTTATTCTTCACTTTACGTGGCAGACGCTTTTATCCAAATCAACTTACAGGGTGCTAGCGCTGGGTGTCTGGCTCAGGGACACACCTGGTGTCTAGGACTAGAACCCTGCGACCCTCTGCATACCAGCCTGATGCTTAACGCATTGAGCTACCAGGGCCCATTTTACTTTTCTTATCTAACTTTAGGTAGGAAAACAAAAATTTACAATGTGCTTATTTAGCAAACAGTTTGTTTTAAGAGAATCATGGATTTCCAATTATTTCTATACACGAAGTTTCCACAAAACCTTACCTCTGACATCTCAATTCTTCCATCTTTGTTCTTGTCGAACTTCTGCATGAACTCCTTCATCTTTTCTCTGAATATGGGGTTTGAAGGGTCCTAGAAAATGTTTGTACATAACATTAGTGATTCTTGAGTGCTTAATATATGTATCTGTGTTTAAACCCTTGTGCTTTGACTCACCACCCCTGCTCCTCTTCGGGCTGTTTCCAACTCCCTGAAGAAGTTCTCAAGTTCCTTGCCCTCGATGTAGCCATTACCTAGAAGACCAACAACAAAGCCACACTATTTTAAGGTTGGCAGATAGCACATTCTTCCATATTTCTTACATGCAAAAACCTCAGATGGGGCCACAGTGTCAAACATGATCTGGTTTTGCCCCAGCATTGATTCAAACTTGAGCCTTTTACCACTACTAACTCTCTTCCTTCCTCTCTGGCTCAATACATTAGACTATTCACAGACAATGCAAACTGATCACTCCTCAAAGACTGCGTGCTCACAGGGAGGATTGAAGGAGAGGCTATATATAGAAATAGCTTTTCTAAGATTTTGAAGGTAATGCTCCACATGCAGCTTCTTTTATTCCATGGAGATCAATACAGCGAGAAGTTTTTAAATGGGACGTATCAACATGGATAACAGCAACTGTGACAATTAACACCGTAATGCCAAAAATAAGGTGTTTGTTTTCACCCTGTGTCTACCTCATTGTGTGTGCTATCAATCATGTTGTCAGATTAAGTGTCACTTTTCTCAAATGGTGCTCAACCTCAGAGGATGCCCATCATATTTATTCTGATGCTGTCATGGTAAATTAGGCTTAGGGGACAATAAAGATGATTTCTTATTTTATCTTTCTTCCTGGTGTTCTGGTGCCCTGACAGTACCCATTCAGAGAGCAAATGAGCATGCCTGCCTCACCCAGGTAGTCTGTAAACCTGTGCTATTATTCTATCAACAAGCTCGCTGAAGAGCTGGACAGATGGCTCCGAACGATGTGACTAGCTGCTTCAATAAAACCTTGGAAGGCAGAGCTGCCTCATTAAACACCAACAAAGAATATTACCCAGCTCCTCCATCCACTTCCTCTCCTCTCCCCCTAACTCTCTGCCTCTCTCTGTTATCTTCTGTCTAATTCCTTCCCTCTGTCCAACCAAAATCTTAGCATCTTTGTTCTGTCCATGAATGTTTATGTGCATGGGTGTGCATGGGTGTGCAGGCGTGCGCGTCTTTGTGCTGTTATCATGAATACAGTACAAGCTCTGCTGTTTGAATATGTGGGACAGTGAAATGTCTTGCTGCTATCGAGCATCCCTTCAGTGGGTCTTATTGACATTTAGCCCTCCGGAGAAAAAAAGGGCCCCATCTGATAATTAGAGTAAGATGGCACTGTCTACAAGGCAAATGGCATAAAATGACAATGAGAATAGATTTATTAATAGATTATAGCAGAGCACTGCCAGCCATTTAATAAATATGAATAATAGGGCTATAAACCTAATTTTATCTTAGTATCTGGGAGCATCTGTTTGTGGTAAGTACTGTGCTTAAGTGTTTTTTGATCCAAGCAGCCATAAAACCCCCACTTTATGCTTTTGGTACCCTTTGTTTTGTTTCCATTAAATTTCATAGGTTCTCAAGCTTAATTGCAATCTACATAGACCAACCCAAGTTACACTAAGCTATCCTGAATCCAGCTTCAAGTTAATACTTACTCATTTATAGTGAATATAAATTATGCCATATTAACGTGGAGACCACAAAAGTAACACTCCCAGGGGATACATTTAATGACTGACTTTACTCACTTCCAGAATGTCAAATAGCTTGTTTTACACATCACAATGCGAGAACTCCTACCAGCTTGCCTTCATAGAATTAGGTCTTTCAGCACTTAAAGCCTTCACCAACAACAAGTCTCACAAAAAATCACTTTTGGTCCAAACACACATTTTTAGGGGCTATTGCGTCATTGTAGTCCCAGGAGAAGCTGGTCAAAAAGCTTTACTTCTCTGGCTCTGATTCTAAAATGCCACAACAACATAGAAAAAAAACTCTCAAAAAGGGCGGCTAAGTCAACTAAGTGCAT
>JAUMHF010000023.1:3312148-3324894 GCA_032359275.1 Microctenopoma steveboyesi | reverse complement strand
CTGGCTCTGATTCTAAAATGCCACAACAACATAGAAAAAAAACTCTCAAAAAGGGCGGCTAAGTCAACTAAGTGCATATTTAAAGCCTATACAAAGTGCATTTGCCTTTCAAAGTAGAGTGAAGCCCTGTCTATTCAAATATTTTGTGCTGAGATCATAGATGGGTCAATTCAGGAGGTGGATTTTGCTTAATATTCCAAATTACCATATCCAGGTTTAAAAAAACAGCAAATGCTCTATAATTAGCAAAGAAGGATCTGTAGTTGTTTCCTTGTTCAGCTTTTGAAGTGATTGAATTGAAAAGGTTTGGCAGAGACAGCTGAGAAAGATGAGAGGGATGCAGACTGGGGTAGCTAAGGGAGATGCAATCCAGATGAGATTTGATCCTAGGCAAGCAGGGGAATATGTGGTTTCATCACCTATGGGTGCATTGCCTCGTGTGTATTCGAAGATACTCCAAGATGTTTACTCAATCTGAGCAAACAAATTATCTTTCTTTCTGCCGAGGGAGAGGACACTCCCTGTAATGAGTGCAGAAATCAAGCGGGGTAGCCAAATTTGTTGGCGCATCCTGAATGTATTTGATTTGCAAAGTGGATCATTGAGAAAGCACTTTATATGAAACATATTTGCATTAAAACATAAACACCTGGGTGGTACAAAACGTAGATCGACATGATTTAACGGGTCCAAAAGAGAAAAAACTAAAACGGGCAAACTTTTGTCTGCACATTGTATCATGCTGCTGAGCCCCACCCAACTGCACCTTGATTTCTCTGCGGAATATGTTTGAGAATGTGTGCAGCCATTAAAACGGATAATAATGAATTCCCAGGAGAAACGCAACTAATGCGTGCAACTCATTTGGCCTGTCCGCAGGAGTATTTTGGGCATCTTTATAAAGCTGACTGAACAGGAGAGACTTTAAATTTGCTGTTTAATAGTGACCACAATGAAGCCCAGAATCACGTCTATGCCGCAGTCTAACTCACCTTCTGGTTTATGACTTATGAAACACTCAATTAGCTGACTGCATCTGATACCTTTTAACCAGAGAGCTAGTTAGCATGGTAAGTTTTATGTTATTTTCCTAATTATCTAGCACACTAAAGAGTGAAGAGCTTATATTCCCTACTGGGCAAAGCCTCTAGTGTACTGTAAGCCAATTATACCCAATACAGCAATTCAATAAAGAACAATTAGAGAAATCAAAACTTTTAATGGATTATTTTTGTGATTTCTCTTTTCATTTAACCACTGCATACTTAAACCCTTTCAATAACCATAAAGCCAATAAATCCACATTAATATAAATCCCAATGGTTTGACCTTCCTGTTGAAAGAAAATCTAATGTTCAGCTGTCAAACTGCAGCACGGAGACATGCAGGGATTTGCAGAGTGAGAAAAAAAGGCAAAAAGAGGATCAATGACGTATTAAGAGAAGATACTGAGAAGAAAATGACACCAGGGGAAGAGAAAGTGTGTTTGTGAGTCTTTGTGTGTGTGGTTGTAGAATAACTAAGTAGGCTACATTTTACATTGACAGACATCTAATCGATAGCAAATAAATCAATTTAGTTATGCTGAGCTATGTCTGCTGCATAAAGAGCACCTCTTGACACACTTGAACTTATACATAATTAGCCTTAGTCATTATTTGGTATAAGTGCAAGGAGCCAAACTGGGTTACATATAAACTTTAATCAATAGTTTTAGGTTGGTGTAACCTGCAGGAAAGACACATTTTTTTAACTGATTATTTTACAGGACCTCTCCTGTGTAGAGGATTAGACAAGGAATAAATCTGCAACCTACCTTTAATTTCATGTGCGGTTAAGAAGCAAGGCGTCACTGAATATATTATTCACGCATATGCTGTAAATTCTCATTTGTTACCAGAATGAATCATGTTTAAGGCATGAAAGTTCAATTCAAAAATTAAAGATTACCACACGTCTTGTCGGGAGTGGTCCACATCAGAGATTTACTTGAAAAGCGTCAACTTAAAAAAATGTCGCAGAAATGTAATAGATTATATGTTAAATGTCAGATATCAGCTGCCTTGTCAAATATTAAAGGAAGAAATAGTTGCTGCATGCATCTACCTAACATGGGACTGACACATCTTGACTTGGGACATAACAGTTCCTGTCCCTCGGGACACCGGCTGTGAGTAGAAAAAGCTATATTTCTGTCTGTCCTTTCTTTCTCAAAGCGAAAAAATGTTGGCCTTGATATTATTTAATGTCCGCTATTCTAAGCTATGAGTGGAATTATATATGGATGCATTTCCATATTTTTCAATCCATTTCTCTTCAGACTTGTTATTTAGCACTCTTTTAATCGGCTGAATTTGCAGACGTGACCTACCTCGGTCATATTTCATGAATTCTGAGCCGTAAGTAACTTTTATTAAAGCAGAAAGTGTCCTACCGTCAGCATCGAAATGTCTCCAGATGTCGAGGAACTGGGATGCGGTGACCTCCGCTAGGTGCAGGTGAGGAGGCTGCTGTGCTTTGTTTGCCATGATGCTCCAGACGGTTGCAGCTTCAGGTCCGACGTCACAAAATCCGCTACTAACTTTTCTGTGTCTCTTGTTCAAACACACCCCACAATGTGGCCCTTGCGCGCCGCCCGCCGCTTTTTAACCCCCGCGCAGGAGCAGCACCGGCGCTGCACCGCCGCTTGGGGCGCACCGGCACCAGCAGCACCCACATCAATCTGAGTCAGCCTGCACACTCCTCCCTCCCTCTCTCTCTCTCTCACTCTCTCTTTCTCCCTATCTTCGGACGCTTAGTGTGTGTGTGTGTGTGTGTGTGTGTGTGTGTGTGTGTGTGTGTGTGTTTGCACTGTGCTTCCAAGCTTGATGTAGATGTGTGATAAGACATCTTGGACACTGCAGTGGATGAACTGATGATGATGATGATGGTGTGTGTGTGTGTGTGTGTGTGTGTGCAAAAGATGAGAGAAAAGCAGATAGTGAGCAGATTGTTGTTGCATCATCATTCTTTACAGTGTATCCCCATGTGTATGTGTTTGATCCAGCACACGGGCACGCATGTGAATTTCCATATTTCCCACATGTGCACATGTGTGTGTGTGAGCAGTATTTCTTTTCGTGCTACATCTTTGTGCGTATCTAAGCGTGCTGCTCCCCAAGCTTGTCTGCCAGTGTGTGAAGCTTCACAGACTTAATTAGAACTCACATACTAATCACATTTCCCACACTGCCGCTAGCCAGCAGTGATTAGCCCACATAATAAATGTAAATTCTGAAAAAAAAGGGGAAAAAACTTTTTTTAATGACCAGTCTACTGTGCAGAGGGTATAGACAAAGCCACAAATGCTATTAGGAGAATGGGGATAAAAAAATGTACTCATATATATTTCTTCAACTCATTTACTGCATTGAGTTGATAATGTTCAGGATGAAGTAATAAGACTGTCATGAGCAGGAGGGCAAGTATCCCTAGGAGCATTTTCCTACTTTTGTAAAAAATCTGAAACGACTTTGCACCCATAAAAAATGTTCATACTATTTTACTCTCACGCCTTTTTGAAATCACGTAAAGAATCCTTTAATTGGTTTGTTTGACAGGAAAATCAGCAAATGTGTCAGCAAACAGTTGCCTATTGACGCATTATTGCAACATTCTCCTTTTAGCTCTGTTTTGGTCTCCACCAAATCCTGGAATAACAGGAAAACAGCTCACTTAGCTGAAATACTGTATAGCAGTATAATGATAAACAATATTGCATTTTAGGGGTATCACAGGTTAGCATCCTTTTGCAATGCTAAGCTACTTGTTATCATTTTCTCTCCCTAGTGCTATAAACCAGTTACCCAAGGTGAAGCTAGGGTAATGCCAGGAAATCATTAAGATGAAACAGTTAAACCAATATGTTTTGCTGAACCTGACCACAGGTTCCACCTGTCACATCTCCTCAGAGATGGAGCAGTAATTTTCCTGATCCACTCTGCGGCATGCTGGTACAGTGCTGACACGCCGCTGGCAGCCGATTCCTTCTGGAGGCACTGTGTGAAAGTCAGAAGAGACGTTCCCTCACTAATGCTATTTCTTTCACTTGTAAAAGTCACACTCACTAACAGGAACAGTCCTGTCTTATAAGACAGTACGAGCTCAGGTACATGACAGCGCATAAGAACAGCTTGTGTGTGTGACGGTGTTAACTCAGCAGAGCTGTCCCGCTCTATTTCTTCATCCTCTCTTTTCACCCTATAATAATCAATAGCGGGCCCTGAGCTCAGTTGGCACGGTGACAATGGATAGATCAACATTACATTACGAATGAGGCCTGTCGCCAGCCTGCGGGGACTGCAGAGTCAACACACTTCATCCTACTCTCTTATTCTCTTTAGTCACTCCTATCATCTGTCTTTATCTGTGTGTCCTGTCTTCCTCTTGTGTCCATTCAAAGCAGGCAGACTATCATTTGCATTCTACTTGCATGTGTTTGAAGATGCCTCACTTTTTGCTGTGAAGCTGTGTTGTGAGGCCTTTGTGAGGATGTGTGTAAATACAATCCAGCCCGGTGTTGTGTAGGTGTTGTGCTGCCTGGTTCATTTGTATTAATATTTCAGTTCCACAGTGGGCTGTACCTCGCCATGCTGTATGTAGATGAATTATGTAAGAGAGACGAACGGGGCACAGAACAGCCATTTCCACTTCATCTGAGTCTCGTGGCGCGTCTTCTGTTTGAGGTGTGTTTAAAGTGTAGGATTGAGAGAGTGACGCTTACGACAGAGAGAGAGAGTTGATGTGTTGATGAGGTGTGTGTGGTGGGGCGTCTCCTTTATCTCCCCGCTTCTCACAGATATGCCCCTGATCCTCATTATCACTGCAGGTGGAAGAAGCTCTTTTTCTCCTGAAAAACAAACTTTCACATCTATATTGATCTCTTGTTTGATTTTAATACACATGCTTTCATTTTCTATTTCTTTCTTTCTCTCTCTCTCCCTCTCTCTCTCTATCTATCTCTATCACACACACACACACACACGGACGGGCACATGCAAATGTGTGCAAATCCCAAGAAATACCAACGTCCAGATTTAATCTCTGAGTTTTTATTAGACAGCAGCAACATTTAGCAGCATATAAATTGATTTAATTCTATAAATATATAGTTTATCTAATATATGAATTACCTCTGCTAAAACCTGGGTAAGATAAATATCTTTAAATGAGCATACACCATGTAGAATCAATTTAATATGTAAATATAGAGGAAGACTTCATTATTAGACAACAGGAAAAAGGAGAAAGAGGACAAGACCCTGTTCTACACTTCAGAAAATGTATATTCTGTTTAATTCACTGTGAGAAAATGACAAGTATTGCTCTTTACAGTGTAGAGTGCATTTTTACATTATAATGATGGTGGTTTTTATTTGGATGGGAACTGCCCTTTAAGACTTCCATTAGCCTTTGGATGGTAAGCCTGATACAATCGGCCTAAGAGGAGTGCTGATCTAGAATTTTTTAGCTCTAACGAATGAAAGGGTCAAGGGATCCTGGCAGGAAGTTCCAGATCATATCAGAGACGATTGAAAACCACAGGGCTGAGTACTTTCTCTTATATTTCAGCGATCTCTTGTGCAAATAAAACAGATTCAAATGTAAACTGTTCTAGAAAAAACAGCACCAAACCTTAAGCACATTTGGCTTTAGATATTAACATTGTACTGTGCTTTTCATAGTAAATCATTAGATATCTATATGTGCTGTACATGCACTGATCTACAACGTCACTACAACTTAAAGCTTTTTATTAGTGGAAAGACTTTTTAGCTACAACTTTTCTTAGCACTTTTCTTTTGTTCATTTCTGTTCGGTAACATTTCCATGTAATAAATACATTACATTTACAAATCTAAATAAACCTATGTTGATTTAAAGTATTTTGTGTGCATTGGTAATACCATATAGTCATAAAATTAAGGAACGTAGATGATAACTGGTCCCAGTGATTCTGTTTGATTACAACAATGATTCTATACAATCTGAACCCTGAATGACTCATTTGTTAAAAGATGTTGTGTAAACTGAAAGAAAAACATGCTGCTGAGTCCTCATCAACAACGTTATACTACCTAGTGGTCACAACCACTAATCAAAAAGAGGTACCATGTGTCCAGTAGCAGTAGTCATTAGTTGTCAGTCAGCTAGTTGTCATAAAAATCCTTATCCTGTCCTGTATGCTGTCACTGTGGCTCTAACAGGCAACACTGGGGAAAACCCTGGCACCGCTGCACAGTGGAAGCAGGATAGATATAAAATTCTGATGAGACTTTCACATTACCCAGAGATTGAGATTTAAAAACATGTAAATCACTCAAAGAGGGACATCCATTACCAGCACGACAACACATCTGGGTGCGGTTACAGTCTGAAGGTGTAAAATGCTCTAAACCTTATACCAGAAAAGGCACTGTGCTAAAGGACTGTAGTTACGTAACTACTGTTAAAATCAATTCAAGCTTTAGACGTAAAAGATGTATATGTGTGTGTAACATTTTCACTTACTTCAAACATACCTCGCTCACGCTGGTTATTACCAAGTACCCACTAAGTCATATTCTATCAAATAACCACCTGCACATACTGTACCCATTACCTATTATTCTATCACCAATATATCCATTTTAAAGCTGAAAACATTTTTTGTGCTGACAGACTTTAGAGAGAGTTACTAGATTTTGGTGATGATGTTGCTGACGAGCCTCTGTAGATCCAGGGTTCGGAATTCTGTGGTCTTCAGCACCTCGTTGTGGTTTGCTTTCTCGCGGCTGTTATAATTTACCACAACCTTATTGGTGATGAGGGACAGACCCAAAACACGCAATTTACAGTGACGAGCCACCAACACTTCTGGGACTGTGCTCATACCTAGACAGAAAAAAAAAAGTTGACAATTCAGTTAGAAATATAGACACATTAGCACCTGACATTTACTAATCATCTTACACACAAATAGAAGAATTCTAAGGAATGTCCCTTTAATATTACAACTATAAGGTGTATTCTTTATGTGTATGTTCAGCAAATATAAACCACAACAAAAATACCATGATTATGAATAATGGTTATGTTTGTAATTATTCACGTTAGTGAATAATGTTCACTAACGTTCAAATTCTGTTTCTCTGTTCAGAACACATTATCCATTGTTATCCAAATAGCATATTCATCTTAGTTTGGGATGTGCATTTCCAATTGTAGATGCTCCGTTAAGAGACTATCCTTTGACACATCAGTACCGGTGAACTGTACTCACCCACAGCATCAGCCCCCGACATCTGCAAGAATTTGCATTCTGCAATCGTCTCGTATGACGGCCCAGCCAGCATGCAGTAAACCCCTTCCTGCAGGAAGCTGTCGCAGCCCTCTTCCTCTGCAGCTTTCTTGGTCAGTTCCCTCAACTCACAGTCATACGCGTCCGACATGCAAGGAAATCGTTCTCCGAATCTGGGGGGACATAAATCATTGCTCTACCGGACACAAATATCACAGTTCTGCTTTGGTGTTGGTGCTGCACCTCTCATCATTGAGTCCACACAGCGGGTTCTGCCCTGCAAATCCTGGCATGTTGATGTGATCCTTAATTAGCATGATGTCTCCCACTTTGTAGCTGTCATTCAGTCCCCCTGCCGCATTTGTCACAATCAGAGTTTTTATGCCCAACAGGAAGAACACCCGCACTGGGTAAGTCACCTGAAGAGACAAACATGCAACGCTTCAGTGTTACCGTCATTCTTTGATTGCCTTCGTGTACTGTGTATGTCAAATTATCACAAGGCGGAGTTACGAGATGGAACCATAGAGGACGATATGCATTCTCACACGAGAAGCCAGTATTTTTCTTGTCCACGTGCTGATGTCAACAGAATTTTATAGCTGTAGGTTTTGGCACGTCTAAAACTGTTGCAGTCCTATACTAACCTTTATAGGGCAGCTGATGGCGCATAAATGACTTCACTGCAGTCACATTTGGAAATTGCTTTTCCTATTTCACATTTCTCCACAACTCCAATTGCCAGTTGAAGTGTTTTGCTAGTTAGTGCAGCAATGTTTTCAAAAACCCTGGCTTCTTGATAAGGTCAGGCCTGTCATTTTTAGAACATTAGACTGGTTGATAAAACGTTTTGCATTACTTTCTGGATAATGTAAATCTGTGTAGCACAGGAACTCTCTGTGGTTAAATTGTAGCAGTGAGCTGTTAATGGTGAATTTATTTTTTTTAATTATTTGCCAAGGCTCTTGGGTGGCAGGACATGGCTGTGTTATGCTGGTTGACACTGAAAGATTAATATTGCCTTAAAAGGAGGAGGAAAAATCAACTTGTGTTTGAGGTAAAAAAACTTGTGTAGATGTTGCTCCTGTTTACCATCTACATCTAGGTGCAATATTTACCATGTTAATGTTTACTATGTTAATTATATGGCATAATAAAATGTGCTAATTAGCACTAACCACACTGTGGTGGAGGTTGGTGGGTTTGACAGGTTTTACAGGTATTAAGACCTAAAGCAAAGTACTAAGCACATAAACAATACTGCAGATCCACTTAAAACCTGCTGAATTTACTGACCTTTAGCCGATACTGGTGTGGCTAGTAAAACTGGATGTTCATCTTCTGTTTATTATTTTTCTTACAGTTTGCAACGTATGTCCTTAAGTAGCTTATCAGAGGCCAGAATCTAACACAACTTACAACATACACATTGTCTGTGACAATTTTCAGTACCTCACTGGGCTGAGGTGGAAGTTTCTCACTTTAACTAACACTAGTTCATGTAGATATTCAACTAGAGTCCTTTGATATATCTTCTGTCTAAAGTCCCAACTGGGAGCAGGAGGGTCATAACACACCTGGCCTTCTAATAGCATGCGAAACTGCATTTTATGATTTATTGTGGGTTATAATGGTCGTTTTATGTAGAAATGGCACATAACAGCTGGTAATAAAATAAAACCAGGATACAACGTCTCTGCAGACCAAAGGCCGCTAGTTTTTTACTGTCATCACAGCTCGTACTGTTGATCGAAGTAGTGAGCTACATAGTGATCTGTTAAGCTTTGGACAAAAGGCAACTAAAAATGCTTAATGTATACAGTTAAGTCATGTTTTTCCTTTTCTGTTGGAGGTTTCTGAAGCCTGTGTGGAGCCTCAAAATTGTTAAACTCTCAGGAAAGAAACCTAAAAACTCTCCAATAGGAGTGGGAGGATGTGCAGAGTAGAACTAAAGTCTCACAATAAACACATGAGGTTTAAGGCTTTTCATCCAAAGACTATCATGCGCAACATGAAGTCAATCTGCTACAAATCAACTTTTGGCTTCATTGAGCAGCCAGTGGACGTCCAGAAAATGAAGTTTGGTTTATTTCACTAATAACTGGCTGAATAGGAAGATAGGAGACGGCCCACATGAACTGACTGGTTTCTCACTAGCTTGACCTTCTTGATCATGATCTTGATAATGCGAATTCTTTTTATTGTGCCTTATTGTTTTATAGTTCTTCTTGTAGCTTGCTATTGCGTTGTTGTAACAGGTACATTTCCCCCTCATCTTATGTTATCCTAAAGAATATACCTTAGTGAGTTTTAGTTTGCACGATTTAAAACATTAAATGATCTAAGTTGCTGGTGGTTTAATGTATAAGTTACCAATATTGTATCTAAAATTGCAGCATGGCTTTAAAATCGCCATGTGACATGGACTAGTCTCTCTCTCTCTCTCTCTCTCTCTCTCTCTCTCTCTCTCATATACCTACAAGCTGTGAATGTTTTTCTCAAAGTTACAGACAAAGTCAAAGTTTAAACTGCCAGCTGTAGTTTAGGTGTCCTGTATAGTATATCATTCACATCAGCAAGGTTTCAAAATTCAGAGGCAATTTGGCTTGTGACAGAAATTGAGACGGAAAGCTCACAAGTCAACTCAGAGCAGTAGCAGATAGATACGTCTGCATATCTGTCCCAACCAGTTTTCACAAAGAGACCATTCATTACATTTGATCGAATGTAATTCCAGGACATGAAATAGTATTAACAAACACAAAAACATCGAAAACACATTCTCATGGCTTTAATTATGATACTGTGACATGACATTACGATATGAACCGGCCCACCTATTTGGTCTAGCCTGAAATAAAAACTAGAAGATTAGTTGCCATGGAACTCTGTAGGAATAATTTAGCAGAAGGTCAGAACTTTGGCTTATATTGTATACTGCATGTCGATATAAGACAGACAGACACAGCATTTTGTACAAGCTTTCGTGATTTTTCAAAGAGGATGAATCCTACTAACCCGTTTTTCTTGCAACACCAAAATTGGCTTTTGTGACTTGCATTGAAAAGTCTTAATTACTATGCTGCTCATACGGACATGTAATGACGACATGTAATTACATTCTATTGTACTGTGTTTAGTGTTAATCAGCTAATGTTAGCGTTCTAACACATTAAACTAAATACTACTTTCAGTAGTACACATACAGTACTTTATATACTAGCTTACCTTGTGTATGTTGTAGCCCTCGTAGAAATGGAATCGGCCCTGCATGCAAACACACTCCCGGCCCTGTAGCTTCCCAAAAACCAGTTGACCAGCATGACCTGACACTGCATATCACACATTCAGGATGAGAGAGCATATTTGCAGTTCAATGTCCAAACACAACACAACAAAACACAACGACTTTTCATCACATGCCGTTAACAGAAACGATGTACCGGTGCTAGTGGGGAAATATGGAATGTCCTTATAAGAAAAGACAGTCTTGTTGTCCAGCAGATCAGCCAGGCCGCCCAGACCTGAGCCACAGATGATGGCCACTTTGGGACGCTGCTCTGTGTGTTCCAGCAGCCAGTCTGCTGTCTTCCTGTACTGTTCATAACTGTAGCTGAAAATAAAAGAAAGAAGCTTTTTGATGAATGTTAAATATTACTGAAATGATAATTGGCTCTGAAAACTTAGTGGCTTGTCTCTGTGATAATTACCACTATAACCATTATCATCAAATAACAAATGACATGAATACCAGTCAACATCGGTTTTATTTTCATCACTGTCTGAGAGTAGAAACAACATTTTCAGCAAGAAGATGATTTAGGAAAATACTTACACATAAAGTATAAATAATACATTATACTACACACTTATGTTTTTTTACTTTGTCACTTTAACCAGACCCGACAAATTATAATTCAGGAATGTTGGTTTGATTGGGATTGCCTCAAGGTACTACATTATACAAAGTCTGGAACAGACTGTAATTCTGATTATAATTCAGGTTATATGCCGATTTGCACAGTAATGTACCCCTCCATGCCTCTAGCTTTGTTATTAAAACACACTGACACTTCAGGCTGCAAGCCTTCACCAGACCAATCTGCAGCGGGAGAGACCCTGATGATTTTAAGCCCATTTCAGAGACGCTGTCTGAGATGACTGCTATATCAGACTAGCCTTGGGTATTCAATCTTTGTAGCTTTTTCCCGTGTTCCCTTATTTATTTCAATCTCAACAGGGAGCCGTAAAATGTTTCATTAAAGTAGTGCTATGTGGGCCAGAGTAAAGTCAGATTTTATGTGTGAATAATGCATGTGCCAATAGTGCCATGTACGAACATCTGACACCGAGAAAAAAGTTTAACCACATCATGATAAATCTATCACGTGGAGAATGGAGAAATAATTATGCAGAACATAACCTAATTTAAAAAATATTCTAATGAACATAAATGTTGGCAGATAGTACAATTTAAACTTCTGTGAAGTTTTTCGTAATCCAGGACATGGTTATTAATATAATTTAAACCTTTTTTTCTATTAAATGTTCATCAAAGTAGTTTAAAAGCCTCAAAAGTACTGATCTTGTTCAGACAGTGTTGTGAGCAATGTTAAATCTCACATGCATAGGCATTGTCAGCATACTGTAATTGAGTAACCTGAGCAATTACCTGCTGTCACACCTGCCATTCTGCAGTACAGATAACTATGGTTTAATTGTTGTGTGGTATTTTAATTTAAAAGAGAGTCTGGCCAACCAGTGCTGTTGCTAAGCTCAGAGACTCTCAGTGAAGCTGAAGTACAAGACTGACCAGTTAAGTGGGTTTTCAGATTTTAATAAGAGGAATGTGACTTTTGTATGCAAGAAGAAAGGAGAAACAAAATAGTGCCAAATCTGTACAATACAGGAATATAATCCTCAGAATGAAGAGTTTGCGTTGTTGTCTTTGCTTTAAAACCGTTATAAAATGTCACTGTGCTGAAATATATTATACATGTTAAGTGTGACATAATTCCTGATTGGTTGTCATTAACAACCTGTCAGCAGATTGCTGTTGTGCAGCTGGTAAAGGTGTTACACAACAAATAAGCACTCATACTGAAGCAGGTCTAACAGGTGATTGCTATAACTCCTGCTGCTCTGTTAGCAAATGATTCATAAACACATACATTGGGTCTGTGCCACAAGAAGATGAGGAATGGATGACAGGAATTTAGTTTATTTAACCTGATGACTTAATGACTTTGTTTAATTAGTGATTCATGAACAGACTTCAAACAGCTCTGATCAAGCCTAGTAACACAAAACTCAATATCTTATCCATCAAAAACATAATGCTATCTCCTGAATCTGCGATGTTTTATGAGTTTTATAAACTGGGAAGATTTTTTAATTACAGTTCTAATCTACTATGTCTGCTGAACAA
>JAUMHF010000023.1:3281214-3306719 GCA_032359275.1 Microctenopoma steveboyesi | reverse complement strand
TTAAAAACTCCCAGCCTGGTTCATTACTCAAAACCGCTATCATGGGTAAGACTGCCGACCTGACTGCTGTCCAGAAGACCATCATTGACACCCTCAAGCAAGAGGGTAAGACACAGAAAGAAATGTCTGAATGAATAGGCTGTTCCCAGAGTGCTGTATCAAGGCACCTCAGTGGGAAGTCTGTGGGAAGAAAAAAGTGTGGCAGAAAACGCTGCACAACGAGGAGAGGTGATGATTCATTCAGCCCTGAACTACTTCAGTTGTGTGTAATGAATGAGTCCATGATTCTGTTCCTGACCACTCTAGTCCATATGACAAAGTGTTAGTGAGCAAGTCACTGAACCCCAAGTTATCCCTGGTGTGTCTTTTTTCTCTTGTAGGTCTCTTTAGATAAAAGTGTCTCCTACATGACATACCGGTAAATGTCAATAAAGCGAGGCAGCAATTACTGGATATACCATAGCACAATGTTTTGTTTATATTGAATTTTATCACGATTGTGTAGAGAAGATATTAGCCTCAAAATGCAGATGTTACCATTTCTAGCGCGTGTGAAGGCATCCAGATGTTAATTTTTTGTATAATATGTATCTGACTCAGGCGGCAGACCATTATTGTCACAACTAACATGTTTAAGTTTACAGCTCTTGTGCGCATTATATTGTCCTATATTGTCAAGTTTTAGTAATAGCCTTGTTCAATGTAGTAAGCGGCAGAAAAATAGCAGGAGCTATGAGTGTTGTTTACATACTAGACTGACCCACTTTGTATTTGCAGGTTACGCCATCTGTTTACACCCAGGAGATGTTACAGTCTACTGAAGAGCGCCTGGCCAACACCAATAAGATGCACCCACCCTGCATCCTGGAGCTGCTTGATATGAGTCAGACCACACATCACAAAGTAAATGCCAGCCAATGTTGTGATACTTAAGAACCCAAATTTTTGTGTGGTTTCATTATACACAAAATGAAGATAAAGTTTTCTGAGGGAGCTTCCCCAAGAAATTGTGGCAAGGCAGTGGAAATAGAGGGACCCAGTTATATGTTTCAGAGTTGTATATGAGCTTGAAGCAAACGCTGGAGGAAACACTTCTAATGAAGAGTGACAGTGACAGCAGCCTACAACAAAAGATAAAGGTTGAACAGAAGTTTGCTGTTACAGTTCCTGTCTTTAGACATGCTTCAGCTGTTACTTTCATCTTTATGAGAACAAAACCCTTAGGCATTCACTATAGCTGTTGAGTCTCTAAAAATACAATGAAATTGACATTTGATTTTGACACTACGAAAGTAGACTTACATAATATTTGATAAAGTATAGAAAACATCTGTAAGCCTTTGTCATTTTTACCTAACATTACAACTAGCTTTTTGAAAGGTGTGATAAGACAAAGCACATTCAAACAATCATCATTTGTTCACTTACATACAGAGCATGTACTGTCTATTAAGGTAATTTACTTTACTTTCCCTTTTGCTTATTTTTTTTTGCACAGTTGTCGCACTAATATTACACCAAGATAACCCAAGTAAATATATCAATGATAATTTAATTTAGGCAAAAAAAGCTTTGTCCTACCGCCCTCCTCTTGGTAAATCACAAATGAATACATTTATTTCATTTGTCACACCTAGGTATGATTAGTGCCAGGCCTGTTGAATCAAGAAAACACTTTAATTCAAATTCAAGAACAAACAAGAATGGCGACTCATCCAGGAGGTTATAAAAGAACCCAGAACATCAAGAACTGCAGGGCTCACTTACCTCAGTTTAGGTCAGTGTGTATATTTCAACAATAAGAAAGAAACTGGGCAAAAAAGGCATCCATTGGCGAGTTCTGACCAAAACCCTCTGACGTGGCTTACTTTTCCTCAAAGAAGAGTGAAGAGCCAGTTCTAGCAAACACTTCATACAACTATGAAAAAAGAAATAGAATACTTTTTCAAAGTACTGATAAAACCAAAGCTGCTTTTCCTTGCTCAGCAGACACTAATTGACGGGCAGAGGGCAACCAATGTGACAGACTGCTCTATACTTTTAGAGTCAGATTTTAACAGCGGGGCTTGGAGCAAAATGTCATCTGAAGTTGAATAAATAAATGCACTCTCATCATAATTAGGAGCACCCATGGTTGCTTCTCACCTTGTTCACATTTTTTGTTGACTTGTCAAATATGCAGATATGAACCTCCCCTGTAGGCCACTGAAGGTGATAAGTAAAGGTGTTTGATAAAAACATCAATATTACACTGAAAATACAGTGTTATTTATGACTTGACTTACCTCTTTTTAATTTCACATGTATGTGTGTGTTTGTTGTCAGTCGTCTGTTGTAGATTTGGACCAAGCCCTTTTCCAACCCTTCCCGTCTGAGCTTGTCTTCCAGAACTTCACTCCTGCACAGACCTACAAGTTACCTCTACTTCTTTTCAACACTGACAAGGTGTGTTGATGTAAACATTTACAATAATCTGGCTGCAAAGCTTGTGTGTCAGTCAGTAACTGCTATGAAATGGAAAAAACTGTTTATTGACTCACTTTGATCAGAGCAGTAAAAAAAAAGGATTCACAACACTTGGAGATGTGAGTTAAAGGCTGTGTGTTGTATGCAAGGAATGGGGGATGATTGGAAAAAAGCCAATTTGTACAATAAATCATTAGTTAAAAATGACAAAATGATTACACTAGTGTGAACCTCTGTGGGGGGGTCTGTGTATGTTGTTGTGTGAGGTTTTTATGTTCTATAATATTTGTGCTGTTTTATTGTTTTTTTTGTCAAGGTTTCACGTCAAGTAAGGCTGGAGATGCAGGACTCGGAGTACTTCAGTGTTGCTTTAGAGGATGCAGGTCGCAAGGTTGCACCTGGATTGTCCGCTACTTTCACTGTCTTCTTTAGTCCACAGGAGAACAAGGTACTGGCCACAAAGATTGACTGCTTTATAGGATAACTGTGTAGCAGCTTTCATTTAGAGAAACAATAGGGCATCATGGTAATTTACAATTAAAAGCATGATATAAAATTGACAGGAAATTGCTGTGTGTGATTAGATAAAGCTTTTTTAATTTTCTCCATCCAGGACTACCACCACAGACTGGTTTGTGTGACAGAAAGGGAGTGGTTTGAGGTCCCAATCCGTGCCATTGGGCCACGTGCCATTCTTGACTTTCGGGATGAGTTTGAGTTACCCCTTTGTGCAGTGAAAGCTTCCACACAGAGGACTCACTTAGTCCGCAACATAGGAAACAGCAAGGCCAAGTTCAAGCTACACACTCAGAAGTGAGAGTCTGGGCTAAACTGTACAATATTTAAAGTAATTTTTTTTGTTTATCTTGTGAAATTCTGTTATCCTTTGTTTACTCCAGGCCTTTCTCTGTGACGCCCTCCTCTGGGACTCTTGATGTAGGTGAAAGCATGCAGGTGACAGTAGATTTCCATCCCATGACAATGGGCAACCACAGCCAGGACCTGCTACTGCAATACCACACTGGTGAGAATTACTCAGACCTCTGAAAACAAACAAAACTACCAAACTGTGACGAAAATAACTTGAAAAGAATGCCTTGACCACATCTTCTGTTAAAGCACAATCATTTGCACAGTGGCACCATTTCGTGGTGTCCCAGAGCTGTAGTGAAATATTAATATGTGTCCTAATGAGCATATTCAGATTTATCATAATAAAAATGACCTTGGTCCAGCATATCTCCCATCAGCTGTGTTACTTTTCCATCTAAGCATTTTTTCTGGAAACAAAATTCTAGCATACCCTAAAATAGAAGGGAGGCAGTGAGATTTTAGTTTATCTCTCTCTGTCTGTCAAAATGTATTTCTTAGTGTTTATGACTCTCACTGCAAAAAGACTGACAGTATTTTTAGAAATATTTGACAGTCGGATATAAAGTTGAACCATACATCAAATGTTTAGTGTTGTTTTTAGACATCAAATACTGTACATGCACATGGAACCATACAGTGACACTTTAAACTGTAAAAGAGGTGCCACCTGAACAAAGTACATTGTCTCAATAAATGTATTGTGACCTGGCATGCGAAGCCAAACACACAAATGGAAAAGGAAATATTCCATTTCCAAAAGGAGTTTGCATAATCAGCAGTGTCAAATGGAGTGGAACTAAAAGGATGAATATGTTTACTATGACCACATAGGTAAATACCTCAATAAGATAAGTTTTTCTGTAGCAATGGTGACCCTGAAGCAGAATGGGACTGTTAAAGAGTATTTCACTGGCACATCACTATATCTACCACATACAGTACACACACACACACACACACACAAACACACACACACACGATTGTACTGATATTGTGATAGCTTCATTGACATACCTTTACCTAAACCCTTAAATAAATGTCTAAATGCAACCATTACCACAAGCAAAACCTAACACTGACCTAAATCTCAATCTTATACCATTTCTTTAACCAAAGTTGTCTTAAAACAATTATTAGGTTACTATATGAGACCTAAATCTAATTAGGTTTGTTTTCTACGTTGCATTCTTTTAAGTATCAATTTCAATGTTTTTATTATTATCCTTCCACTTCAGCTCAGCAGACAAACAGTGTCCTAGGAAACACTGAACATATTGCACTAAAAAGACTGTGACTTTGGAAGACGTCTAAGGAGTTGATTAAATAACACTGCTGAAGCCTCATATTTTGTTCTCAATGACTTCTATTAAAGCTTTATTAAAAGGAATGGTTTTAACTCAGGATTAATAATGTTTAATTAGGAACTTGACTACTGTTTGAGACACGCAGAAAATGAAGGTCAGCTAAAATGCCTAATACATGATGTGTATGACTGTAAGTGCCTATACATGATTACTCATACAATGTTCTGCGTGGGACCACGAAGTCAAAGGTTATGTACAGAAAGCAGTGGTAATGAGAAGAAGCACTACAGCCTCTTTAGTAAACTGGGCTGCGACCATGGTTGGAATTTGGCCCATGATAATTGTTGTGTTTTGTATTTCCTGCTTGGTGCAGCCTCCTCTGCGGGTCTCTGTCTCCTCTGTTCTAACCCTTCTCTGAGGCTTTGGTTATCTCGGCATAGAACAGGACCCATACTGCAAAGTATCACTTAATGATTCCAGTGTAATTGGTTGTGATTCTAAAATTTGGCACCACCTTTTGATAATAACTTGATGATTTGCAAACTAAAGCTCAGTAAAACAGGTGAGTGGAGCTGTTTGTACACCAGTGGGAATGAGAGTGTAATGCCAGTTTAGATACCTCTTGTGATCATTGTAGTTAGCAATGGCAACAAAAGTTATGTGTATTTTTGTGATACAATTGCTCTTGTGTGTTAATCTTAGCAGTATTTTGTAGGTGATTCTACGGCTCTACAATACTCTACTTTGGATAGGGAAGGTGTGACATGCAGCAAAAGTCACCAGGCAGATCTAAACCAGAGATTTTGCAGCTATTTGGCTTTTGCAATAACCATCTGGCTACGAGTGCAGTCCCACATGTGTTTTATGGTCGTCTCAGTAGTCTACGCAATTAGCTAAACTCATTAACATCAAAGGCAAAATGGTAACGCTTTTGACTTTCAATTAGTGGAAAAAGAAAAATGCGGCTAGAAAACAGAAGTGTATGGCCTTAATCCTGTTGACCAAAAGTTTGAGCATTTACTTTTAGCTTTTAGCTCACTCCATTTATATACTATACATAATTGTATTGACCATAGTTTGTAAAACAAAGTTTAAATTTAGTTTTTTTTAGTTTAAAGCCACAGCTGTTAATACATTTCAAATAAAATGCTGTTCTATATTGTGTTTGTTATAACGGCAAAAAAGACATTTTTTCATTCTATATATATCAACTATAGAATAGACTGATTAGACAAGTAGATTCTTCAGTCTTCCTGCCAGAAGCTGCTCACTTTAAAACCTACTCTTAACCTACTTTCAGCTACACAGCTCCATAAAAGTCAGAGAAATATCTGTGTATCACTCAGAAAAAAAAGCGTTAATTCTTATTAGTTATGCATCACTACATAGGTCCAAGCGTGTGAAGGTAAAATTCTCTAGCATGTGGACATGGGAGACATTTTGTTATCAGTAATGTTCTCCAACACATCTGTTTATATTTGATGATGATAATGGTGAATAAGATTGTTTTGTCAAATAGTTTTGACTTTAATAAAGATAGATAGAAGGAGAAAATTCTGGTGTTGCAGTAGCTCTTAAGAAGATATTACACCAGATTGTTTATATTGGGCCATTCTGAGTTTGACATTTATTTGATAACCAACCCCAGAGACATCATATCGAAGATTTATGTGAAGTGCTTTAATGATAATTGGTATGAGAACAAACATGGATGGGTGTTTGTTTTTGTGTTCTCTGAAAGCATGTACTGTGTTTTGGTCTGTTCCCATGATCATGGTGGATATGTTGCTATGTAAACAGATGATTGCCTTAGGTATGGCAACAGTAGTTGCATTCAGCAGCATTAAGCTTTTATAGTTGGAGAGCCTGTCCAGGTCCAGAACACCACTTACAGCCCATCAAGAGACTATCATTTTTAATTTAGCACCTTCCCCTGTCTCCTCCACCCTTATGTATGTTTCAGGTCATCATGCCGCTGGAGACTTTACTCTGCTGATGGGCTGTTGAAGAGTTCAGCATAAGCTGGCTTTGTGTATGTAGTATGTGTGTTGTATGCAGTTCGCATGCACAATACACCAGTACAGTACTTGAAGTGGAAACAAAATACATCTTTATTTCCAGTTGTCAGTAAAAGGCAGCGAAGCTTTGAAAAATAATAGTTTGCACAGCTCACTTGTTTTCCATTATGGTGTGACAGACTTAAAAGTGAGCACCCCCTTCCCCCATGCTGCTGAATTAAATGAAAAGACGGACAGCACTGAGGCATCTACTTTGACAGAGCTATAGCACCAGGGGGACTTCAGCACTGCAGCCTCTTAGAAAATCAGCACACACACACACAGCAAGCAGCTGCACATAAACAAACACACACACTTGAAATGTAAGCACAAGCATGTGTGTCCGCACACCCCTAAACACACATACTGTACTGTTTGTGCTGTAATCAAAGATAGCTGAGGGGCTGAGGAGTCCTCTCGCTGTGCACATAAAGAAATCATGGGAAGAGAAAGTGAGCATTGGGAAGACGGGTTGGTGGACAGCAATGATGAAAGCTTAGCAATAAGCTGCAGCTCTCCCTGCCTGTCAGCTGCTGTCATAGCATTCGAATGCTGGGAGATAATTGCATTTCTCTCTGCTCTCTCTGATTCTTCTTTATCTCTCTCTCATTTCCTTCTATCACTCATGTCTTTTCTCTTCTCTTTCTTCTTCTTCATCCAGCTACTGTATATCTCACTGCTTTGTAGTCTTCCTTTTTTAGCAGAACTGGGCCTCCTGTGAAATTGTGCCAAGCTCTTTTTGTTTCCTGCTTTCCTCCTATAGGTACACGATGGAAATCTTCGTGATTATTGTTCTGCTGGAAGCAGAAACCAAACAGTCTTTGAATTCTAATAAACGTTTTTACTGTAGGGGACGCATAGTCATTGTATACATTTTAGCCACTCAACATTTGTTGTAGTCAGGTTTGTTTTCTCCATACACCAAGAATCATTTGTTTTCAATGTATGCGTTTTGCTGCTATTGAGGCTTTCGTGTTACTCAGAAATGAGGTATCTTGGGTCTCAATTAATCACCTCTACTCACTCGTGTTAAAGCCCAGGCAGAGATGGATTAAAAGCTCTTCTATTCAGTCTGCACTGAGCAGCACTTGAAAGCTAATAGGAAGGTTTGTCTTATACAAATTCAACACATTTGTTTATCATTGTGGAAGGTAAATGTTCAGGATTTGGATGATTTATCTAACTCACTATTTTTGTTCTTTAGTACAATATGTTGTTTTTCTGATTCCTTTTCTCTTGCTTTTTGTTTGAAGGTGTCATTTCTTATGAAGTGTAACATGGGTATTGTCTGGTGTTGCTTCCCTGGTCTCAGTTAGACTGTCCTTTTTTAATTAAGGCTGAATAAAGTAAACTGGTGAATATGTAGTGTAAGTCAAGTAATTTGAAAATGATTTGGGTTTGAGTGATTTAAAGATGACAGTTGATGACAATTTAAAGCTGCGCTTCGAAATCGCTCCAGTCTGCTGCCTTCCCTGTTACAGCACACTCTGAAATTATCTTATCTTAATACCTTAAGAAGTGAATATCTCTGCTGTGCTGCCAGGCTGTTCAATGATGTTCTGGATCACAGAAGCCTTCCACAGCACCTCTCCATATTAAGATGCATGTTAGAGTATAGTATAGAAAAAATGTTAGTCAAACTGAAATGTGGGTTATAACATAGAGATGATAGAGAGAAGTTATTAAAAGAACTGCAGTATAGGCAGATGAGATCAAGTTCAGTCCCTGTTGCCATCTCAGTTGTTTAGAAGATCAGTAGTTAGATCAATTTTGTTCAATGTTCAACCAGGCTCTACTTTTGCTGCAATGCAATGTTAGGTTGTCTGTAAATGAACCACGTTGGACGGTCAAATACATGCTTGTTCAAACTCAGAATAGATTATTTTGTAATGTGAATGTCATATTTATTACTTCTACTTCACTGTCTACCTCACAAAATATAAAAGGCTGCATCTGTGATAAATTAAATTGTAAAATGCTGCTTGTAAGTGTAACAAACCCATATGCAGTGTTTTTGTTGCTGATAAGCCTTACATTAATCCCATACAGCAACTGATTATCCTGAGTCATGTTTCATTCTCGCTGGTCTGCCCCTGGCCCTTTTTAACGCAGAGCTATTTTTGTCTGAATTCCCACTAATCACCTCATCCAGCTCTTAAACCTAGAGAAGTGCTTGTCAGATGTCAGCTGTAAATGTTTAACAATTTTCTACATTTGAATACCTAGAACACTGACCTATTGATTGTTGGTGTAAGCAGACGTACTCAAAATCCAAGTTATTTTCATGGATTTCTCACATCTATAGAGTTAAGATTTTGAGAATAATTGACCAATATTCACTATTTTATTTTATTAAATATAAATTTACAGTAAGACATCTATTGACGGCTACAATAGGCTAAATTTTGACATCAAGCTAGCAGTAGCATCACACTTTATCATCCTAGCTCTCCTTCTCCCTGCACTGCTACACTCTGATCAGCCATTCAGGTATTTTTGTTATGAAATTACTATAATTAAGAATGCTAGAAAAGTTACATCAGTAAAGTATATTTGTGCTAGTGATTGGTAACTGTACTTAGATGCAATAAAAGGTTTTTGGGTTAAATTCACTATGCAAATTAAAGAAACAGGTTGAGATGTGTGCTTTCCCATTATCACTGGCTGAGTGATCATTAATAACTATTTACCTAATTTCTATCTGTATAGCTTGGAGCTTTTTTCATATTTTATTACCATAGTGTTGTCGTATGCACATGCTTATCTGACTGATTGGATTTCTGATTGGATTTCTTCATATATATATATATATATATATATATATATATATATATATATATAATTTGAAAATCTGAAGTGTCATATATGTAATGAGACTCTCACGAGTGGTAACAAATAGATTGGTTTGAGTATTGTTTCTGCCATCATCTTTGTTCGTTGAGTACGATGCAGGTGATTTTGTCACCATGGTATCCAATCAGTAAGGAGGGAACTCTTGGGCTATGCTCACTGAGCATGTGTTTGTGTGCGTGTGTGCATAATGTATTACTCACATTGTGGGGACTGAAATCACCTTCCTCGTGGGAACCAGGCGCTGGTTGGGGGGATATGTGTGACCAGAGAGCAAAGTGTGGCTGTTGGTGCTGTTGCTGTTCATTTTCATACCACTTTCACATTTCCTAACCCATGCCACTCATGTTTTGCCTTAGGCAGCTTCTACTGTAGCTCACCTCAAGTTGTCCCATAGCCTGAAAATATGGCAGCTATACCTTCATTTATGTGTTTCCTGTATTTCCCGATGGGCTCAATAAAGCTGTAAAATAAATTTAAAACTCCAAAATAAAATAAATTATTCAATTTGGGAAGAAGAAAAAAGAAGAATTGGGACGTCCTTAATTGTTGCAGTTTCTATTTAAACTTTAGTTTGTTATTTTCTTTAAACAAAGTGGTGAAAAAGAACATATTTACAATTAGAATCTGACCAGTTAAATGGCACAAATTATACTATCATTATATTATCATTTAGTTTATGTTGGTAGCTGTAATCAACATGAACAGTAACAGTCAAATCTATGAGTTTATTCCTCAGCCAAGAGTGCGATTTAATTCCTCATTCTGCAGAGAAACCATCAATCTTTTAACAAATGGGCCTTTTGTTTAACAAATCTGCATATTAGAGCAATTCTACCTGAGTCTCTGTGTGTTTGAACAAATGATGAAAAATTAATTTAAAAGCAAGAAGTAATTCATGGCAAGTCTCCATCATTATTTTGGTAAAGACAAGCTTTGAAAAGGACAACAATCACAGTAACATGGAATACCCATTGGAATGTTTGCAAATTAGAAAATGTTCCATATGACTTTGATCTCAGTTTTAATTTCTAGTAATTCGTTTGACCATCAGTAGGGAAATTGTTTTATAAATTATTTGCTATTAAATTAGGAACTATAGCGCTGCAGGAATACTATTATAAATTATCTCAGGATAAACAGTGTTTTTCTACAGCTCTAATGCTTCAGTCCTTCTCATTTGAATGTAAACAAACTTTGGCAAAATTTCCATAAGACCTTGTTCTTGGTGGCTTTATACAAAACTCAGTTTTGCATCTTATTTTTGTTGCTCGTTATTGCTGCTCTCCCCTCACTGTTGAAGTGTGTATGCAGCAAAGGTGGCCTTTTTTCTACCACAGAGACTCATTAGATTTCCTGCTGTGTTAACCATTAAGGACTTTGTCTCGTGAGGCGTATGGTTTTGAAAGTTTACTCCAGAGAACCACACTTTTGTTTTGTGCTGAAATCATATGTCATAATTTAAAGCTTTCATATTCATTTCAGCCTGTTGTATTTTACATTGCTGCCTTTGGCAGCATAATAAAGTAAGTTGTTTTGCATGCCAGTTTTCCAGGATATTTTGGGACCCATTTAAATTTCTCTACGATGCTTCTTTTGATCCAGATCCAGTCCTTTAAAGCTTGACTCTGTAGTGTGTCCTTGACTCTACTGTGGTTTTCTCCTCTATTCCCTGTCACATTAGGCGTAGGACTCCCAGGAGAGCAGCAGTAGCTGCTCAGTGAGTGGATAGGATTTTGTTCTGCTGGGCAGTTCCAGTTGAGTACTATGTGTATAATATATCAGTGTGTAACTATCTCTCCCCCATGCAGGGAATTGTTTTAATTAGGACTTGCATCCAAATGAGCTTCTTACATAAAAGGAACAAACCTAACAATTCTTCTTCTAATGTGCAGTCTTCTGGTAAATAGTCATAAGGATCTAGAACACTGTTAATGTCGAAGACTGACACACTTAGATAGTGGGAGGACAGGGTTTGTTTTCTGTTTTAGTTTTTCTTGTTTTTTTTTAGGATATGGTTCTTTACTTTTTCTTCCTTAGCCTTGTACAAAAAATTTTATTGTGCTATTAACCCTTATTATTATTTTATTATTAATATATTATTAAAATTGGAAGTTGGAACTGGAAACAAACAAATTTGCTGAAGTTATCATTTCAATAAAGAAGTCAAATGAAACACAACCTAGGTATTGCTTCTATTTACATGCAATGATAGTCAGGCTACAATCTGGATAAGCTTAACTATATGACCATAGTCTTTATGGAGTTGCAGGTAATTCATGATGTCAAAACAGGAATTCTGAAGGTGTGTTACCTTTAAAATGAGAAAAGTTTATTTTTATTGATTTCCCCTGAACACTAGCTCTTAGAGGCCCAGTGAAACCAAAGTGTTGGCAGTTCAGTATCACTTAGTCTGTTGGATCTGGTTATGTGTTACAGCAAATACAATAATTAGGCAGGACTTTAATGCACTCTGAAGAAACACGCATGGATTATCTCTTTATGTTTTGGAATACAGTCATAGTAAATGTGTATAAATGTTTATTAGGCAGTTCAGTTAGAACATCAACAAGAGAAAGATGTTGTTAAGACTAGGTTGTAGGGTTAGGGTAAGGGTTTTGGTAAGGGCTATAAAAAAAGGTCTAGGGATTTAATTGTGATGTTTGTTTGGGAAAGAGGCTAGGCAATGGACTGTGTCAAAGAGTATCCTCAAATGTATAATAAGAGACGACTGTGCGTGTCCTACATCCTCTTGCATATCTTCTGTTCAGGTGAAGATGTCTACATCAGCCTATATGGAGCTTCTGAGGAACTAAATATTCATCTCAATACTGACTCTGTGGTGCTGAAGAATACTTACATCTCTCTGGCCAGTGTTTGCACAGTGTCCCTCACCAACACCAACAGTGATATTCCTCTTCAGTACCATTGGTCAACCTGGTCCAGTCAGGAAGAGGAGGACCAGGTCTTCAGGTACATGCACAATTACAGGAATGTGTCTTTGAGTAAATGTTTTTTTAGATGTTTGTTCTGGACATCCCTCTCTTTTATTCTCTTTTACCAAGTAGAATTACTTTCTTGCATTTGTAGCCAAAAATAACCCAGATGTCCTTTATGTTCTAGCATGTCTTTGTTCATCTCTTAATTTCTCTTTTTCATGCTGACACCTTTATTTCTTCTGACCCTCCCCTCCCGCCATATCCCCCTGTGTCTCAAGGGAAAGCTCTAGGGTTCTGCAGAAGGACGAAAGGGAATGTTTGCCTTTTCAGTGTGATTCTGACCCTGCAGCTATCCATCAAGTCCCGCTGCTGTCCAGAGCCATCCAGAAACACGCAGGCCAGCCTGCAAATGACCACCTGCTGGCCTTCTCACAAAGCTGTATAACAGTGGAACCAGTGGTGTGTTTCTGTCTGTCTTTATATAATTTTCTTTATGCAGCCTTGTGGCTCTTAGGACAAAATTAAGTTCTACAAATCGGATCTGGCTTTGCCCAAATAGATCAGATCTGAGGCTCACAGTATTACAAATAGTTAATATTCAACTTTGTTGTTTGCTTGTAAATCTTGTCTGACTGCTCAGTGACAGGAGGGTTCCAGACTGGGTCTAGGGACATTCAGGTAGCCTGACCTGTTCTGACACCACCAAGCCTCTTTACTGCCACTGTCTCCTCTGTTCAACTCATCCATGCTCCCTGGACAGGAGGGGGGGGACAGACAAAAGAAAGTGCAGTGGGAAGAGAGTAAACAGTCTGTTGGCAAAACCAAAACTTTGAGATGGCATTTGAGAAAACCTATAACCTACAAACTACTAAAACCCTTAAAAACTATTATTGTGTGTTGAGTTTAGCGTGACTTACAATTTGTTTTCTACCTGTAGATTGATTTATTTTAATTTGTTTTTAGAATGATATTCATTCATTTATCAATTTTTTGAGCTGCTTTAGCCTCGTAAGGGGGTGCTGGAGCCTATCCCAATTTTCTTTTAGGCATGAGGCAGGGTACACACTGGACAGGTTGCCAGTCCATTGAGGGGCGTAAAATGATATAAATAAACTGAAATAAAAACATATTAATCAATTGAGAAAGTCATGATTAGTTGCTGCAACCTGTATGTATGGATATTTTGTATATTTTGGTTTACATCCATACATTTTCACATCTGGTCCAGGCACCCTCTGAAACATAAGCTCTTGATGATCCACAAACCCTTCTTTTTTTTGTAAGCTTACCATTACACATGTGCATCTCTGCTTAATATCATTTTAATAAAATGTATTTCTTGTTTTATATGGCTCAGGAGGGTGAAATATGGCCCAGTACCACAGCACACTTCAATGTTGTTTTTAAGCCTAAGGAGGCCAAGCAGTACCAGCAAACCATATATTGCCATGTCACAGGTGAGTGTTTAGCTATATAATATTCTAGTTTTCAATTTCACACACACAAACCCACAGTATTGCATGTATCTTTACAACACAGGAGATTTCTAAAGTTATATTTAAAGTTAGACTTGAGTTTGGGTGTTGGTGATATTTAAGATTAAATTATGACAAGCTAAGAATGTGTATTAAGGCTTTTTTGTTTGTTAGGAAAACAAAATAACTCTTTAGTTTCAACAACCGAGAATTGATTTTTATAACAACCTCAGGCAGATTGCTTGAGGTTTAAAGCATACCCATGCTTTAAATCAATAGCTCTGGCTTTTTCATAAAAGATCCTCCTTCCCTCAGTGGGTTGTGCCTTAGTGCAGACAAAAGTTAGACAACTCTGGGTAGCAAACTGTGTCTGTCTGTCTACTTAATACTGCTCTGCTGTGTTTTTTCCTTCGCATGTAGAGTATGAACTAGACTGACAGGCCACTAATGAACCCCTAAATCTACCTAAATGCTTTAACCACTTGAGGACTCAATGCTACTTCATCTCATTTTCAAATTAGACATTTTAGTTCAGTCATGAGAACCTGATATACTCACCTCATCTCAGTGGCAGTAAAAGGTTGTTGGTGAATTTGCATGTGGCCTTTATGTGTGTCTTGTAAGCCGGAGGCTAGATTTACATTAATTTCCATGTTTTCTCAGGCAGGTGATGACCTGACCACCACAGGTCAATCACAGCCGAACTAAAGACTATTGTACCCCGACTCCTAACTTTGCAAAATGCACTATAAGCGTACTAAGCAAAACTGAAGGGTAGGCCCCCTGTGCCCTCTATAAGTTATAAGATAGAAGTAGAAACAGGCGGTAACGTAGAATGTATTTGGCAAGTATTTTGACATTCTGTATTTGGACTAACTGCAATGAGAAACTGCAACCAGAAAATCAACTGTGTAAAATTACTGCTGATGTATTCAGATATGTACTGGCAGATAGCGTTTCTCATTGGTATATATAGTAGTTGTGTTGTTGCTTTTCCTTCCTAGAACTGTCCTTTCCTCAGACCCACCACATGCATTTGCTTCTCCCTGTTTAACTTTGTTGTGAACGTTCCTTCATTTATGACTGTGTCTGCACTTAGGCCGTGAATCTAGACTACCTCTTACAATCAAGAGTGAGGGCATGGGACCTAATCTCCAGCTCAACTATGACCTGTTGGACATGAAAAATGTATTCATTGGTGACAAAAACTGTTATGAGGTGAGAAAAGTTCAGTGTCCCTTCAAGTCGCTTTGGATAAAAGCGTCTGCCAAGTAAAGTAAAGTAAAGTAAAGAAATATTAGCAAACACATAATGGTAACGTGTACAGCTCTAGTCTACCTAATCTAACTAAGACTATTACATGCAAGATAAAAACTTACAAATTATAAAAAAAAATTCATTTTTATTTTTTGTATGCTGTAATTTCATATGGAGCCAATGACGTGGTGTCACCCATGCTAGTGAATTTGTGAACCAAAAAATGTATTGATATCCTGTGCTCTGCATGGTGGACCAAAGCTCATTAAGAAAACAAAATATGCAATTGCAGACAGTTTTTTTCCAATAATTTTGCATAAATGTAATAATTTACAGTATTCTGTGCATTGTATATTTGTTTGTAACTATGAACAGTTCAAAAAGAATACTGGATTCTGTGAAACTGTTGTTATAGCTAAGTTGCTCAGTCAGGACTAAAGTGTTGGACCCACAGACTAACATTTAATTTTTAGTTCTTTGTGTTTAAAAAAACAGCCCTTAGAATTTAATTTTCATGGTTATTTCTCACAAAACGTGAATGCAGTGTTGCACACTGTCGGTGGCGCGGAACCTACAAGAAAACAACGTAACTTATGAGTGTTTAATGAATAGAACTATCTTTTTTTTGTCCAGGTGTTGGTTTCCAACAGAGGGTTGATTGATGCCCCTTTCAGGCTGTCAAGCCCTGAGACCACTATTGGCCACTGTTTCTCCTTCAGTCCTGAAGAAGGTGTTGTTCCCTCTGGGGCCTGCCAGATTGTGGAAGTGACCTTCCAGAGTCACATCTTGGGAACTTTTTCTGAGGACTTGCTACTAACTGTCACAGGACGGCCTGAACCACTTACTCTGACCTTCAGGTAAAGTTAGCTAGAGCTGTAACTCAGACTCTAACAGAACATTTAAATGTATCGGTCTTAATTACTAACAAAAACTGTAGACTGAGATGGTAGCGGCATTACTAAGTTTCTTTCACAGTAGTTATTTAAAAATTGGTTGTGGTTGAACAGTGTTTCTTATGGATCCCGTCTCTTTCTTCTATTTTAGGGGTTGTGTCATCGGCCCTACGTTTCATTTCAATGTCTCAGAGTTAAACTTTGGAGATGTTGCCTTTGGTGGGTCAAAACATTTGCTTATTCATATTTAAGTTTCTGCTTATACTCCAGAGCATCAGATTGAACATTTTGTAAAGGCTACTCCCCATTACGTTAATTTGTTCGTTCCATATCTGTTTCTCTCTTCAGGTTTCCCACTGACATTAATTTGTACCCTCTTTAACACCTCATTCGTGCCTATGACATTTGCCCTGCGTGTTCTGGGAGATGGTTTGGGATCTCCCAGCATTACAAGTGCCAAACAGGTGTCTGAGAAGTCCAGGAACAACTGGCAAGGCAATGTTGCTAGAGACCTTCCCACACGACCTGTGGAGTTCACTGTAAACCCTGCTGCGGGCTCTGTGCGTGCCATGTCAGATATCACCATTAAGGTAAATTCTAAAAGCAAGATAAACAGTATATATATATATATTTAAATCTATTGTAACCAGCCTAAATTGCCTAATATTTTACATGTAGGTAACCCTGTGCTCCAACACAGTCAAGCGATACAGACTGGCTCTGGTGGTGGATGTCGAGGGTGTCGGAAAGGAGATTATGACTCTGCCTATCAATGCCAGGTTAGCCAAAACCTGTACACAAGTCAACACCCACACTAATTCACAATGTCTGCAAATACAGTCAAACAAAACTCAGTTGATGTTTTGTGGTGTCTTGCAAGTTGCAGCAAAATACTTTAATTAAGTTTGTCTTTGCACATTGAGGCCACAGACAGATTATTGGGTCGAGTCTTTTATAGTTTTTCTCTTGGGCTTGATATGTTTATGTTTTTTCCCTTTGAAAAAATACATCATGACAAATGAATAAATAAAATAAGAATCATCATTAATGCGTTGTAGTACGATTGCTTATATTCTCTTCTAAAATGAGAAATGACATAAAGTGAGTTATAACTGTGTCACAAGATGTCATAAAACAGCATAAAACAGCTTTCTCTTAAAGTAAGACGTTTTTTTTTATTGCACTAACCTCTGCTGTGCTCTGGCTGTCACTGACTGCTTTGACAAGCTGTGAATATGGTCCATTGAACTTCCATACAGGTGTCGACAAATCAGTGGAGAACGTGTTAAATATTCACCACATAATTTGCATAATAATACATTCGAATGTCACCTGCACCATCATTTAGAATAGGGTAATACTAATCTGACTTCCTCACGGCGATCACCGTCATAGTAAATTTATGAATCAGTTCTAATTAATAGACCGTGGTTTTGGTTTCATAAATAAGACCTTTCTGCAGCTGTCTTTGTGTTTTGCTATCTCTATCTGGCACTCCCTGTTATCTCTCGGCTGACAGGTGTGTTGTTCCTGATATTGTGGTGGAGACACCAGTGTTAGACTTCAAAAGGTGTTTCCTCGATTACCCCTATCATCAGCTGGTGCGAATGACCAACCCCAGCACTCTGCCTGCCTGCTATGGTGTGCTTGACCAGGTAAAGGTGAAAATATATAGTATTTATGTTTGTAAATCATTTATAGGGCAGGCAAGGTAACAACATTAACATTCAAAAGAGTGATACTACTCTCATTTCTGTCCAGTAATTATGACAAAACTACAGCTAAGCTGGATCTGTATTAAAAGTATAATTTCTGTCTGTGTCACATGTTTCAGGAATTTGAGGAAAGCCCACCACTGTTTTTTGGCAGTTCCACACCTAGAGGTGTGATTCTCCCTCACAGTTCAGAGGAGGTTCCTGTGTCCCTGATGGCTAAGGCTGTTGGAAAGCGTCATCACAGTCTGCGCATTGCTGTGTTTGGCAGTCTCCAGCCACCACTGGTCAGTTGCAGTGCTCATGTTTGTTTCTGAGTATGAATATCTTTGCTGTTGGGGGTTGAATCCTGTGTGCATGTTGGAATACAGACACAATATATTCTGCCACAATTGCAAAATTTTGTTTCTCTACTTCTCTTTTTGTTCTTTTCTAGGAAGTGGTCTTGACTTGTATTGGACAGGGTCCAGTAATACATATTCAGAGCCCACAGCTGGACTTTGGCAAAATCCCTGTTCTGACAGATATCGCAAGAACATTGCACCTGTCAAACCAGTCACCAATTCCAGCCAACTTTACTGCTTTCATGGTACAAATACACACCAACACAGACTCAGCTCTGAACATGCATACTGTATTAAATGTATTAGACAGATACAACTAAATAGATTTATTTTAGTTATCACGATTACCTTTCTTGTTTTCATAAAATGAGCTTGTGGGGATGTCAGCCATTTTGAATGGGTTTCTTTACAGTCCTTCAGATGTACTCAAGCAGATGTTGACACTTTTTTTCAAATTAGAATGATATACATAAATAAAACAGGTGAGCATGATCAGGGCTGTGTTGAATCCGCTTCTTGGAACATACAATGTTCGCAGTTCAAGTTCTTTCCTTCCCTCACACTTTATGCTTACACCTACAATTTTCACCATAAGCGACCATGCTTTTTCCTTCTTCTATAAAGACTAAATTGAATAGTTGTGTTCCACCTCTTTTATTTATCATGCTTGCTCAGTGTAAATGAAACTCTAAACTCTGCAGCAACCTGAGATAAACAATTAATCATATTTGGTGTTCCACTTGCTTCCTCAAAGCCCTTTTCTTGCTGTGCATCGCCTTATCTGCGTTGCCTGATATCTACAGTGAACAAACTTGTGATTGGAGCCATCCTTCAGTGCTTCCTACGCTGCACACAAATTCAAAATCACACACAGGCAACCCCAGTGTATCTGCTCTTGTGTGCCCCTATTCTCGTGTTGTGAGAAGGAGTTTCTCCCCTGCACTCTCAAACGTCAGTCGATGCAGATTCTCCTGGAATTACATCTCGCTCAATAGGCTGGGAGAGGCACAAATAGACCTGACGACAAAAGATAGTGGATTTAATGTGGAAGGTTTCCACACTTACTTTTGACATTCTCTAAAAATGCAACAATTGATTCCTTAAACTTTTTTTATAGAAATATTTTTTTTCAGTATGAGTAGTGTCCTAACACTGAACTCACTGACATGGACACATTTTAGTTTGCATAGTGAAAACCTTTAAGGGATTTTTGTTGTCAAAGTCACATATGAATATATGAGAAATGGCCTGGTAGCTCAATGGGTTAAGCGTCAGACTGGGATGCAGAAGGTCGCAGGTTCGAAACCCCGTCTGACTCCTAGTCCATCCCCTACCAGGTGTGTCCTTGAGCCAGACACCCAGCGCTAGCTCCCTGTAAGTCGCTTTAGATAAAAGCGTCTGCCAAGTAAAGTAAAGTTAAGGAATAGAAAGTGCATAAATGGTGTGAAAAATCTTTCTTACCATTTTCTGTACTTTATATTTAGTTTTATTTGTTTGTTTAGACTTTGGTTGGCATTGTAAACATGTTGACATGTTATTGCGCAGACTTATACAGTTTGATGTACCCCTAATACGGCTAACAGCTTTACAGCATACAGCTGAGATCTGGATCCAGAACCCCTCTGACTTGTTCTGCATTTAAAAGCAATCAATGCTAATCAAGCTGTAGGATGCACCGGGTTTGATGTGATTATTGACATTCCAGTCGTATTTTACCTCCTCCAGGGACTCAGCCCCCACTGCTCTTATGTTCTGACTCTCCCCTCCCCTTTTACTGTGAAGTATTGACCAGCTCCAAGCTTGCTTTCAGTAGCTCCTTCATCTGATCATACAAATGCTGAGAAAGTGATCTATGCCTCCCAAAGACTGTCACTGGTCAAGTGCTGCCTGGTTATCTGAGGAATTCTTTTTCAAGCACTCTGTTCCCACAGGGCTTTGTGTAAGCAAGTGGCTTTGAACAGTGGCCTCAAACAAAGTCTTTATATTTTTTTTGTCCAGTTTGACTTTTAGTGCAATCCAAACTTCAGTAAGGGTCACAAATGCCAATAGCTGTATTGAGTGAATCATTTTCCCCCAATGATTTACACTTTATTGTGTTGTCCTATAGGCAGTGAAAGTGCTCAAGCTTCATTGCATCTGTAGGAAGCTCATTCTCAAAATCCCAATTAAAAGTTTATGTTCCAAACATTAATCAACAGAGAGCTGCTGTATAGAACATCGATTGTGGTCCTGACCACTGCTATATACAGTAGAGTGAGCACAGTGAAGGCCTATCTGTTTTGATTAAAGACTGGAGATGAACATGAGACTCACATCTGATTTTTCATTACATAGGACTTTATTTAAATGATGGCAGTCGAACATACATTACTTTTGAATTCATAAATTAAAAGTGGAACACTTGCACGACTTTTAGGTTTTACAATACATTCTGACACTCATCTTACCTCCTGTTCCTCTCATACTCTACCCGTTATCCTAATCATGTTAATGATTATATTTTATCTTAATTATGTCAGACAGTCAACCACTGATCGACTCTTATTTCTAGGATCTCCTGTCACACAACAGTGTTGATGTGATTAGGCAGTTATATGATATACACGTTTATCATTCAAGTTGCCTCCATAGCAAAGGTCTCAATGGCGTGTGGAGAACAGTTAGATAAAAGTATCCTCACATTCTTTGATTACATTTCATCCATGGAAACTGCTACTGTGTCCCAGTCTCTAGACTACAGCTCCAAAGGTAGAAATCACATAATAGAAAAAACTTTGTTTCCTCAGAACAATAGAAAGTCCTTTTGGCGTGTTGAGCCTAGTGAGGGGGAAGTGCCATCAGAGAGCCACATCGAGCTTAAGGTGGTGGCACACCTGAAGGACGTGCTCTACTTCGAGGACAGGCTGGAAGTGTCAATCCAAGACAGTCAAACATGCACTGTTGCTCTGTCAGCCACAGGCACTGGCACCACAATTGTCAGCGACAGGCCTTTTGCCCCAAGTCTTGACTTAGGAACGCACTTCAGGTAATAAAAATATGAGTTATGATCAGTCATACAGTGTTTTAGAAGTAAAGTTGTAGTACTGACTGCCACACCTCTCTGTGTCTTGTAAGCCATGGTTTATGCCAGTATCACTTCAAGCTTACCAATCATGGCCAACGTGTGCACCGGATGTTCTGGGGGACTGATGGCTTCCTGCCTTCCACACAAACCCGCAAGGGGAAAAGTTTGCCTAGAGGAACATTACTGCCCTCCATCTCTGCTCCCAGAAAGAATATGGTTCTGAGCCGTGGCTCGTTCCCCTCCTCTTCCAGAGAGAAGCCCTTCTTCAGTCTCACCCCTTCTCGAGTGGAGCTTTTCCCAGGCTGCTCCGTTGACATGGTGCTGACAGGAACTTCAGACTCCCCCAAGGTAAGATAGTTGGTTTGGACCCCCTAAAGTGATTTAATTCAATCTCTGAATTTTTAACACAGCAGGTGTGTGTCCATTTGATGCACATTACATGTAGGGCACTAATCTTCCTTCTCCCAGGTTGTACAGGAGCGCCTGGTGTGCCGTGGCATTGTGGGTGACCAGGGATGTTATGAGCACATCATGTCTGTAGATGTTAGCTGTCGTTTTGTGGCTCCCATGCTTAGCATTTCCTCCAAGCTCCTGAACTTTTATTCCAAGAAGGTTGGTGAAAGGATGATTAACTATAGTATTTCGACCTCTACGCTAACATTTTTGAGATGTTATAATGTTGTTGCCTGCATATGTCTTAAAGGTCCCGGGGAAGAGTCTAATGCCCCTTTATGAGAAACTGATCTTGAAGAACGTGTCAGCTCTCACTCTATCCATAGAGCTCTTTCTTGTAGAGCCATTCTCTCTGTGTGAGGCACCAAGAGCCCAAAGCTCAGCCACTACTAAGGTAGGTTTGGACTATTATGTGCTAATAATTTGAATGTTGGTTTGTGTATTTATGTTTCGTTCCATCTGCGCACTGCCCCGGAAATTTTTATTTAGTCTACTGTACATGTACAATACAGTTTCACCTGTAGTAGAAGATGAGCCAACGTTTATATTTTGGTCAAAGATTGTGACTTTAAAAAAGCTTTAAAAACTGTCACTAAAAGAGAGCATGTTAAATTATTGATGCTTTTTAAGCACAGTTTATTCTAACTAGAGTAAGACTTAAAGCTGCCAAATTAAGGTAAAGGAAGTGGCTTTAAGCTATTTACTTGTGAAATGGGCAAGTAGTGTGTAAATCTGGCCGGATTAACTTGTAATATATAATAAATTTTCATCAAGTGTGCATAACCACATTCTAAATTAACCACTCTTATATTATGTTTAACTGATGTATGTATTTTTGCAGTTTATGACTTTAGATGAAGGGAAGCAGGCCGAGTTGTGGGTAGGCTTTAATCCTACTTATTGCCAGGACCAGGTGTCACAGGTCATAAATGAGGTAACATTGATACATTTTTGTTTTGCATTTTCATCATGGGCCATATTGTGGGTTATTGACAACACTATACCTTAAGAAATATTGCATTACATTGTAATCCCAGTTTAGCTGATTTTACTAGAAATGTGTGTGGTACGTTCTCGTAAACCACAGTTTTTACAAATGTTAAAACTAAACAGGTTAAGCTGAGTTGACATGGACAATTATTAGTCTTGACTAAAAATCATTAGTTAACACATTTTCTTTGCAGCTCCAAGTTATTTAAAAATACAAATTTTTAAGTACAATTCTAGGTTAGCGTTATATGGACTTATCAGCTTAGTAAGTTTTCACCCGTTTTCTTCAAATATTCTTCCATAGAAACTCCTCTGCGCAGTTGTCAGACACCTTGACTTATGAAAAGAGTCTTTGACAGTAACATAACATGTTAAGTTACCTTCGCTAATCATGATTATTGCAATGGAGGGTATTGGAAAGTATTACAAACAACTAATTGTGGTTTAGTAATTAAACGTGAAAAAAATTATTAAACACTACTAAATAGTTTATTTTCATGTACTTAATACTTGTTGCAGTATTCAACTGTTATAAATTGTTTTCAACCCTTGACAATATTTTCTAGTTCCTTGAGGTTCGCTATCAGGGACACCCACAGCAGGACATGGTGGAGTTGCACGCTGAGGTCCACTTTCCCAACCTCCACTTCTCCTCAAATGTAGTGGATTTTGGTTGTGTCCTCAACTGTACAGAGACTCATAAATTAATCACAATCACCAACTGCTCCCCGCTGCCTGTGTCCTACCACTGGACATTACTGGAGGACCAGAAACAGTGTGCCATCAGGTAAATTTTAAATATTCACACACTTCGTCCCAGTTAACATTCATATCTGGGTTTATAACATACCAGTCACCAGTTATAGTGTTAGTGATGTATAGCTGCATCCCTTATGGTGAACATAGTGGAACCTCGGTAGCACTGTGATGTAGCCTGGCCAAAGTGGCTAATGTGATAGGAGGAAGATTTAGACAATTTCAACAGGTTGCAAAAATAAAGAATTTGCAGCCGTGCTACCACAAAACACACGGAGAAAAACGAAAAAGGTAAATATGCGCAACTCATCATAACAGAAAATGCCAACTTGTGTACACAGCTGCACTTCAATGTGTCTATCTCCTTACTGCTCTAAAAGCACTGTTTAAATACTCTATTCAATTTGGCTTAACCTCCTTCCAGGCCAAACCACTTCTTTTACAGGTATGAACACATTTCCCTAATTATTACATTTATCAGTTAACATTCACTACAACAATAGAACCCATTTGAACTTACATATTGCAAGCTAATTTCAGAATTCCACCAATTACTAAACTCAAACTAAATAGCAGAATAAACCTAATTCCCCCGCACAATTGGTCTCTCTCTCTCTATATATATATATATATATCAACATGCAATTGGCCGGCATGATAGCTCAGTAGCTAGAGTCTTCAAACCTAAGGGTGAGCGAGTTCGATTCCCAGTGCCACCAGGTTGCATGTCGAGGTGTCCTTGGACAAGACACTGATAAGCTGACTCCAAGCGCTATTCTTTTTTTTTGTCAATGGCTGGTGCAATGACTTGCCCTGCTTCATTTGACTAGCTAAGACTATCAACACCTTTAAAATACATTTTAAAAACTAATTTGTGCAAAAGGTTTTTCAAATGAGTCTTGCACACACATTTACACACTTGATTAGCACCTAACAATTCCTAGCATGTTCTTTATCTTGACAAGTTAGGCCTTATCAGGGCTCTTTGTAGTAACTCAGAATTTACAGAAACCAAATGGTAATTGCTGGTTTCTTCTCCTGTTAGACGCTTTGGATATAAGCATCTGCCAAGTAAAGACAGGAATATAATGAATCTTAGCCACTAGTTATAGCTTACACATAACTTTCTGAATTGAAAGTCAAATCTAGAATACATTTTCAGGGGAAGACAAATCCACTGATTGTGTACTTTACAAACGTTACTGTATACCTCTCCCAAGCCTGTGCATTGGCTCCTCTCACTTCAAATGGACTGTGAATACTATAGTAGTCTGTTTGACCATGGCCTCGAACCAACTCACTACTATAGTTCTACAAGATTTATCACTCTTTATAGTATTGGTATTCTTTATTTGCTTCTATCCTTGTCCTCATCTTATGGTTTTACATCACCTATTTATCTTCTTTTCCCTTTCCTTCATCTCTTTTTGTTCCCTTTCTCCCTGCGCTTTTCCTCCTCACCTAATCCTCATCAATCTTCTCTCTTCTTCCTCCTCTTAGATTGTAACCCCCCAAATGCTAATTAAATTGAGACCTCACTGTGCGCACACACTCTCCCTTTCTTGCTCACAAAACCAGCACTATCTAGCCATGTTAGGCTAATTACATCCCTATCAGTAATTACACTGCAACCCTTGGAGAGGGGGATTTCAACAGAGCTAAACCTTTCCACTCAGTCTATCCCACTGATAGATGAAGACAGTACAATACATTTAATACTCTCCAAGTATCAGCAACACATAATGTAGAAAATGTATGCTGATTCCACCTATTTGTTTGTTTTAGCTAGATTACTGGACAACTGAGTGACAACTAAGAACGCCAGGTTCTTCAGAGGATAGTGAGTTTAAGGCATGGTGTACTGAGAACCTAAAGTAATGATGAGATGACGATTCTTAAATAATTTTAACTGCCTGCTTTGTGATGCGTTGCATGCAAAAGTAAGTGTTTTTAGACCTTAAATAAATTGTTTTTCGAAAATTCTAGTTACAAGACTGGTTCAACTCTATTTTGACACAGCTGGGACCTGATGGTCCAAAACAAGATTCAATAAATAGTATTGAAGTAGCTTA
>JAUMHF010000023.1:3240771-3281114 GCA_032359275.1 Microctenopoma steveboyesi | reverse complement strand
TGGTTCAACTCTATTTTGACACAGCTGGGACCTGATGGTCCAAAACAAGATTCAATAAATAGTATTGAAGTAGCTTAATGGCAACAAGGTTTTAGTTAGAGACAGCTGGGCTAAGACACGATTTACAGTGAGATGCATTTATTTCAATTAACAAAATAATTATTTATTAAATCTCTGGGGTTATATCAGTCATTTGCAACACTCATTTGTTAGTTTTAAGATATATTTCTAATGGATTTGCGTATGCCCTGAAGCACACGGTTGAGCCATCTTATTTTTAATAATCCATTGATAATGCATTAAACAACCACAATGTAGTTTTTTTGACACTTTTAAAGCGCTAACCTGGTATTTATTTTACTTATTTCAGCTGTAAAAATAATCAGTTAATAAGGTGAATCTGCACTTTCGAGTTACCAAATCACAATGGAGAGATCTGTATACATAAGTTATATGAAAACTACTGCAACAGAGATGTAACCTTCAGAGTGAAATAATATCTGAAGATACTTTACACACATTTTTTCACAAGAAATACGTTTTTAAAACCCTAGAATACTGAATTACTACATACTAAACAAATGCTTCCATGCCAAGATAGTTGCATGAACACTTATAGTGAAAGACTTATCTTTTATTAATTTTGGAATGGACAGGACATTAGGCAGCAGTGCAGACAATAACCACACACAAAATGCAGTTCAGCATTTAATCAGAATCCACACTAAATCAGAAAAGATATGCATCAAATAAAACAATCAATAAAAAATGAGCAAGATGGTGTGCAGCATGTTGTACACATGCTACCATCTTGGTTCAGTCAGGATTAAGTCATTTGACTAATTTGAACACCTAATAACAAGTCAGATGCACTACTTCTAAACCACAAGTTCAACTCTACTTTGAGACAGCTGGGAGGAGTGAATGGTGGCATAAAACATAGTACAATGTAGTGTTGTTTTTAGCCAAAACAGACAGACACCCAACTCTCTCTCACACACCTATAAACACACACATACTGACACCAACACACACAGACGTACTGCTAGTCATTTGTCTATAAAAGTCATCGTTTTACAGCATCAAACACCTCGCCCCAATCACTCCTTTTTTCTGACAGACTGCTGCGAGTGAGCTGTTGTTTCGTTGTCTTTGAAGTGTAGATTTTTTGTGAGGCTGAACATATGAAAACACAGTCTCTCCCAGTGTATGCATGACTGAAAGAATGGATGGGAGAGCGAGACACACTGATATGAAAATGTCAGAGTAGGCTATTTATGTTTTGAGCTGAGCTCTTGCAGAGTCATCATCTGCTGTCTCACCATCTGTTCCTTTGTCTGCATCAGTGGGTTTTAAAGTCTTTCTTAGAAGAACCACATTTTAAAAGCTTATTTTTTCTACAGGGTAGGAAATGTTTTTGTTGGCTTTTACGAACACACCAAATATTCATAGACACTGACCTGCAGTATTTGTTCTGTCCTACATCTTATCTTGCTCCATCTGCTAATTTTTATTTCCCAAGGCCAAACATCAGGCCTGCTGATCTTTTAAGTCAACATTCACCATTCCCTGACCAGACAACATTGCCCCCTGCTGGCTGCACCATTTACTCATTATCTGACACCAGATATGTGGCATTCATAGGCACTTCTGATGTGTGGTTAAGATCGCATGTTGTCTTCCATGTTTGCACACGCGGGCGCTCTCACACATGCACACGCTTGCACATATCGACTTACATATACACACTGTAGCTGTAATGTAGTCTGTGTTTCATATAGAATTTGTCCATTCCTGCTTTGAGATGGCTTCATCCACTAAATCTCTTTCATTCCCTTCCATGTTTATTCAGCACTTCAGTGCAATCTATCCTGACCTGTTTCCTGCTGCTTGCCTATTAAAATTCCTCTTAATTATAGAACACTGTTTAATTAACCTCAATGGATGCACCCAGTCTGATCCCACAGGGAGGGAGAGAGTAGAACAGAGAGAAAATGAGAGGCAGAGTTCTATACAGTTTGGGTGCTAAAGATTCTCTTCTTCACTTGGGTATTACAAAATCTGGTAATGGTGTATTGGATATGCAATAGATGGTTATATGTTTACTCCTCATTGCTTTTCCTGTGCAGAAGTTCTACAGTCTCAATACAGTCTTGCTGATTTTAATGAAGCAACAGTGGTGTAATTTCTCACATTTTGTGATTTCTTCATTGTTTGTATTATGTTCCAGCTACAAAATAGCATTAATATTTATAGAATTTATCTTTACTTGTGGGGATAATAAATACTTATCTTTAGGGATGTTTTATTATCTATTCACCAAGAGCGACTGAGACACTAGAGGAGGATGAGGAGCAGAACAATCCAGGAAATGACACTGAAGAATGGAGAGGTTCCGCTGGAAGACATTCTGCTTTTTCACTTCATCCCAGCACCGGGCCAGATCCTGTACGTCTGGAAGAGGTATGTAGATACTCACAACATATGTTCACAAGCGAGTGTTTCCAGCTTGTCAGGAGGTAGAGAGAGACCACAACTAATGGACAGAGCCCTGTCTGTGTGCTGCAAGGCTATTACAGCAGAAGCAGATGTACATTCACTCACATTACATTATAGATTCGGCTGTGGAGATTTCCCTTTTTGCTTTGACCACGTGTGAATATATAACTGAACTGAATAATTGTTTTTATTGCTTAATACATAAAAAAAATATGTTATTGTTCAAACAACATTCCTGAAAACAAAGGTATTTAGTAAAACATACACTATTTTTAAAAATACTAAAATCTAAAACTTGAAATGTAAAGACGTGCTGTCAGACTCCCTCTGTGACCCAAACTCGTTAGACCGCACTGCCAGCAGTGTAGAGATATTCCCTTGGAACTTAAGGCTCGTTCTTCCCATGAATGTATTTACAGTTCTGTAAAATACGTTTTGTGCCTTCTTGCCAAGATTTAGAAGATAGATTTAGAAGAGAAGACAAAGAAAAATCCAGTATCAAGTGTCATAGTGAGGTGCATGTACATGCACTTTTTCCTTTAGCTCATCTGTCGTTAAACTGTTACTTTGAGGCGAGTATCACAGAACTGCCTTAGAGTAATCCACTAAGCTTTAGGTGCTTTATTTTTCTTTAGGTGTTTGACATCTTGCCGATGTACGGTCATCTGCAACCTGAGGACCAGCAGGTAGTCACATTGTTTTTCTATGGCCATGAAGACATCAGCAGAGAGGTGGTGGCTCAGTGCCATGTAGAAGATGGGCCTACATACAAAGTCAAACTCAGAGGAGAAGCATCAGCAATCAACTACAGCCTCACCTCTACCCTCATCGACATGGGTCTGCAGGTATATTATTTGCTTCCTTATTTGCCTTCTTGTGGTCCCATTGTTCTGCTTTTCTTGTTCTTACTCTTCCTTTGCCATCTCTTTGCCCACATGCTCATGTGTGACACACATTATCTCGGACTAAGCTAATTAGATTTTTTCAAAACTTAGGGGCTCAATGCATTCTGCTGTTTTCAAACTGACGATGACAGACTTGAGGGGATTGTGACACATTTGTTTGTAATTGTGGACGATCGTGTGTTGGTGTAGTTTGTTCCCTGATTATTTGCTTTTGTGGTTCACAAAATGTAATCCCCCTCTTAAAATATTTCTGTCTATAATGCTGCAGGAAAAACTGTATGGTAAATGGTCATACTGTATGTTATTGGACAGACAATTGGCACAGAAAGTTGCATCAAATGGTTTGTTTCAGCTCCTTATTCTCGCTGAGGGGAATCACATTAACTCTGAATGTCGCTGCTTTGTTTTCTACCGTTTGGTCTTTTGCACTTCAGCTCCCTCTTTAAGTATGCAAGGCATCGGGACGAGTTATCATTGATATTCAAAACAAGGACGTATTGATTTCTGATTTAGTTGAAATGAACGATTCAGCAGAACCTTGCTCTGACCTTCGTGTTTGTTCAGCACTATCCACTCTCTTGGCTTCTTTTTGCGCTCTCTCTCTTTTGTTCACAAAGATCACATTTATCCATATTAGTCAGAAAGTCCTGAAACAATCCCTTTGTGCATGCAAGTGGAAAACATCCCTATTTTTCTATCACTTTCCTTAGTTTTTCCTCTGTTTCCAATAACAGCTAATATTTTTGGATACCTTGAGACAAAATTGTGCGTATCAAGAAAACCTATTTATTACATCTTTACAATCCTCCTAAAAACACTAGGTGGGGTTGTTTTTCCAATCCTTTGTTTACCACAAAAGTTAACTACATCCATACTGACATTTTGTAAATCAATATTAGACAGTGTTGCCTCTCTTCCCTCAGGCTCCATATTTGTCTTACAGCTTTTTGACCATGTAGGCGAAGCTGAGATGACCATAAGAAATACTGGCAAGATGGGCTTCAGATTTAGCATCATACACCCCGATAAGGAGGACGAAGATGAAGCTGATGATGAGGCAGGAGGACAGAGGAAGACCCTGAAAGAGCACACAGATGCAAAAATGCAGGAAAACTATGAAGGACAAGAGGTCAGACCTGGACAGCCTATATTCATCCCCACTACGGTGAGCTCATGTAGCTGCTATTTCAGAAATGTGAGGGGCATTTATTATGCGTGTATATATGTGGGGGGTTAAGTATTTCTTGTTGTTGCTGTTTGTGTGTCAGGGTTACATTGACGCCGGTGCGGAGGAATGTCTGCGTGTACGCTATCTTCCGGGCGTCCCTGAGGTGTTTGAGAAGCACTTTCAGCTGCAGGTGGCTTTCCTACCACCACAAGACATCACTCTGATTGGAGAGGGAGTGTTCCCAAGAATCAGACTGAACTTGCCACAAAACCTGTGTATGAGCAGACAAGCACTCAAAAATGCAGAATATTTGTGAATCCCATATTTAACAAGCCAACTGTTATAATTTTACAACACCATACTAACCGGATCCAACAATCTGAGAACTAACTGCTTAAAAGTGTTTTTTTTTCTGTTTGGCCAAGTGCAATTATGGTGTCAGGTAATAGCAATGCAAGGAATAGTTATCTTTATGCTAGATTTAACAGTAAACACTAAGTTCACAGCCTACAGTGTAATAATTGATTGTTTCCCTTAAGGAAATTATAAGAGGATCAGGAATAACATCAAAGCTGTTCCCCTAGAAATTTATTTTGTCTGTTGTACTGTAGGCAATGGATGTTTTACTTTCTGACTAGATATTAGAAAGCTGAAAGTTGACGTACGGGTTTCCCAAGTAGTCATGTCTCCATGCTTGCAAATATTTTTAAAAAGTCTTTTTTTCTGACTGTAATTCTCTTGCAGCAGAGGAGTGCTACAGTGATGTGGTGCAGCAGGCCAGAGCAGCTGTGGAGGCAGATATAGTCAGAGAGGAGCTTATGAATGAAATTACTACTGGTGGACGAGCAACAACAGCAGCCAGTGGAACACTCACAGTCAGTACTAAAATAACATTTATGTAATGCGATGTATTTTCTGAACCTTTATTGTTAAGGATTAAGAAAGTTTATTTTTTATTACATATTTCTTTCTCAAAATAGTATAAAATAGTATCTGAATAATTTATTGGGGCTTGTGTCAACATATAGATAACACACACATACTCCAAATATGTTTTTGTTCCAAAAGGAAGGCAGCATCGCTAGATCTCTGCTATTAGTAACCAGCCTATGCTTCAGGGCTTTCTCTGCCTTTTATCTCTTACGGTTTTCCAGGGAGTAAACAAGAAACATTGAATTACAGTGGGAATTGCTATTTTCTGCTTGTCACATCACACTGTACTTGTGGTTTTGCATCCCTGACTTTTCCCCAACTACTGAAGTATAAAAATGCAATATTCTATAGCAGACACACTATTTTCCTTTGGAAAAAAACTGACACATTAGAACTGTTTACTACCTTATCCACCTCATCTCAGTTGTTGTAGATGAAAGGTAAGAGATGTTTTTTTTTCTTCTGTTTATATATTATACAACATAAAGTCAGAATTTCCTTTTCAACAGTTAAAATAAAGAATAAAAATCTGCTGTTACACTGTGACCACCGTAGTAACAATAATATTTTAAATATCTCAAATGATTTTTTAATAAGCAGTTTCAGACTTATCTGCAGTATCTGTCACAGATGTTAAGTCTTTTCATCACACGTCAGCTTCACCAGAACTTTAGATACATTTTGTAAAGTCTGCACTTATGGCACTTAATATAATGAAACATGAAATAAAAACTTCCCCCAAAAAGTCATATCAACATATCAACAGAGTAAGAATCTTCAGTAACTCTTCCAGTACTGAAGATTACAAACAGGAAGTGTTCATCCAGTATCAAAATGTTGAGGAGGGGTCCCAATAAAAAGAACAACTGAAAACTGCCATATGACTCATGCTGAGTCATATGGCAGTGCATTAAGCTTTAAGTACTTAAAACACATTTGAGCTGCTTTGAATTATAGTTCATACTGTTCAAGTAACTTTTAAAATAACTTTTCAGTGTTTGTTTACTGCTGCTTCTGTCTTACTTTAACATTTCCTTTCCTCTTTTTTTTGTCTCCTGCCTCTAGTATGTAGAGCTGCTTCACATGGAGATTGAGAGGATCTTGGTCAAAGAGAAAGCTCTCGCTGTGACTGCTAGCCTGCTGGAGCTCCAAGACTCACAATGTTCCACTAAAAAGTGGCACAAACTTAGCAAGTATGTACAGACACATTCACACAGTTTCTTTTAACAGATGGTCCACTCAGTGGTCTGAAGTCAGCGGAGCTGCGTGTGTGTTGTGGAATTCAAGCGGTCTTGGTTAATGAGTAATATCTGACTGGGTATGTTTTTCATCTGTGCTACTTGTGCAAATTGATGGGCATCATGGTGGGCACTGCCTACTATCATTCAATACTGTACTCCAGTGTATCATGGTCCCTCGGTCCACAACCACTACAATAAAAACACCTGGAAAATGAGCGTAGTTTTAAACCATAATTCAGATAATAATTTCAGTGACATTGTTTTGTAATATAAGTTAGCGCTCACACTCATTTACGCAAACAGTTCTATTGAACTGCAGTTAATGATCATTCCGATGTTTTGCCGAGCAGTGCTTCAGTAAGCAAACTCAATGTGTGACAAAGATGCTGCTATTATTGTCTTATTTGTCTGCCCCCCCACCAGGTTTCTGCTGCCACAGTACATTCTGGATTTTGGTTATGTCATTCCTGGCAAGGTGCTCAGTCACACTGTAAATATCACCAATAGTGGATTAGTGCCCGTGTCATTTCATGCAAACTGCAAGACTCTCTCTGGCACAGGTACCACAACACATTACTTACAATCTTGTGGTATTTTCTGTTTTTTATTAAATATATTTCACTGTTGATGTGTCGAATCATGCAAAACACTTCACCCACAAGCAATTGTGTGAAATATAATTGTGTGTGTCAGTGTGATAATCTCTGTCTCATAAGGTTCATAGAAACATGGAAACGTTTTATAGTATGTACTGCACTTGTAGCTTCACTTGTGGTAACCTGAAACACTTTTAGGTTTCCAGATGATTACCTATGTGTTTTGGGGTTTCTCCTGCTACTTAGGTATATCAATGGCACACACAAATGTATTACTTTAAATACTGTCAGGTTCAAACGAGGTGTGAAAGAAGCAGTTTACTGCAAGATTGATGGACCCTCGTTAAACAGAGCGGGTGACCTGAGGCACAATCTACACCCACTTAAAATGCAGTTCTTTCAACTGTACCCAGGCGGTTTCACACGTCATTCACGCTCTGGCTCAGGTTGTCATAATAACAAACATAAAAAGCCAGGGGGAAGGACAACCCACAGGTGACCACCAAATACCAACAGGAGGATTCCACAGGATTTAAAAACCTGCTTCCATCAGTCAGTCAGAAATCCCTCTGGAACGGAGGGTGAAACATTGTCAAGGAACTAAAACAAGAACAGTTTTCACAGAAAACAATTTTGAGAAGATCTTACTTATAATGTTATTATTATTATTATACTAATGGCAATGTATTATTATTGACATGACATTAATTCAGAAATATTACTCTCATTACCTTTTTCTTACTAAAGTCTCACTACGTTGTAAATATTTAGATATTATGCTGTTACCTTTTCTCTAAAATGTTGCTGTAAGTTTTGTAATCCTGCTTGCATATGAATTTTTCACTTCTTAATTTCTTCTTGCCTCACGCTGTTTTTGTCCCTTCAAAGGTTTCAGTGCAGAATTTGAAAGAGTGAAGAACCTGCCCTGCGGAGAGTCCCAAAATTTCACTGTTAAATTTGATCCTCAATCAGCCAAAGGGCACTCAGAGGGTATAACTGTTACCATGACAATACAGGTACATGTGGATATTCATAAATACGGAATCAAAGGATCTGTGTGACCTTGTTCTTAGGAAAATGATGTTTGTTGTTACAGGTCACTGGTGGCCCACTGGTGCAGGTCCAGCTGTGTGCAGTGGTGTCCATGCCGGCCATTACTGTTCCCACAGACACACTGCTGTTTGACACTGTGCAGTGTGGCATGTGCCAGGTAAAACTTTATGATAAGATGACTTACAAATACTTCTTACCGTGATGAAATACAATTCCAAAAAGGTAAAAGTGTCGAAGGTAAAATATTAGAATTAGTATACACAAGGCACACTAAGGAGGAACACTGATCAGAGACCAGTATGCTGCCATGTTGCAATAGCATAGAGCAAAAATCCAGGAGGAGTTAATGTACAAACTAAAACCAAACAGACATGAGAATGTGTTCAGACTGTTAAAAATGTTTCCAAATCGTATGTCGTCTAATGTCTCCGTCAGATAAAAACAATACAGCTGCTGAATCGTGAATCTGTGCTCTGCCATTGGAGTATAGGTGAGGAGGTGAAGTCTTTCAAAAAGGTACAGTAGATTTCATTTTACTTTTTGAATAATTGTGTGTGCGTGCATGCGTGCGTGTGTGTGTGTATAGACATACTATACCTGCATTAGCGTATTCTTACTGTACCACTGTTCTTGCTTGCACTCAGGTAGATAAGTTCCTTCCTCGTTACCAGCGTAAAAAGGTTTTAGAGGAGCAGCGACCGCCTCCAGTGGTGTTTGAGGTGATTCCTAGCTCTGGAACGCTGCAGCCTGGTGAACGAGTCAATGTCCAGATAAAGTTCAGCCCCATTGAAGGGGTAAATAGCTTCTTTGAGTTAAGAATTTGGCAAAATTCATGTTACTGTGTGAACATAATAGTAAAAATGTGTAAAGCAGTCTGGAAAATATAAAGTGATATAGTATATATGTTTTTGTAGCATGTTTACAACAGGCAGTTAGTGGTTCGAATAGCTGACAGCACGCAGCGGGTGTTCATCACAGCCCAGGGTCAGGGTGAGGATCCACAACTTGAATTTTTCCCATCGGTGCTGGAACTGGGACCTTGCCTGCCTGCCAACACTGAAGCTGAAGCTGAGGTCACAGTCAGAAACCCGTGCTCTTTCCCCATTGAATTCTACTCTCTGGAGTTTGACACACAATATCTTGAAGAAGAAAAGGTATTTCTCTATTTTCTGAAAGTCTCTAAAAGAGTGTCTCTAATTTCAATGTCAAGAAACAAGTCAACATGATTGTAAAACAGCAAAAGTAACATTACATTTTCATCTCTGCATCTCTCTTTGTGTCTCGTGCCTTCCTGGTTTCTCTCTCCCCTCCTTTGTCTCCATCATTATCTAATCCCATGCAGATTCTACGACTGATGCAAGGTTATGATGAGAACAACATATTATTGCTACCTCCCAGGGCGCCTGGAGAGAGTCTTCCCAGAGAACTTCTTGACTATTACAACGAGTATTGCTCCCAGCTGAAAGATGATGGTAGCTACAGGCACTTGTAGAAACAGTAGCTCGGTCCACTGCAAATCATTCACCTGCATATTGTGTTTAGTGTGTGTTTGTTTTCATCTAATCTACTCGTATGTACCAGCAAAGAAGTCTGACTTGGATAAAGAAGAAAACGAACAGGAAGAAGAAAAGCTGTCAAAAGATTTCAGTGCCCCCCTGCCAGAAAGCAAACATGAAGAAATGCAAACCATGAAACTAACTGAATTATGTGAGTACATACACTACTAATGAAAGTAGACATAAATAAAAAGTTCAGCGTTATCTTAAAATGTATTGTCCCCACTCACCTTCATTCTGTGCTATGTGTTATGTGTTTTGTGCATCCAGTCAATGCAGAGATGACCAGAGCAAGCAATGAGAAACTGGGACAATTAGAGGAGACACCAGTCTCCAGAGCAATTGCCCGCCATATGTGTGTTGACCTGTCACCTGAGTATCTGGCTAAACGCAGCCATAAAGGCATTGTTATTATCGTATATGGTGCACGACAGACAGGTGAAAAGATTTGATTGTCCATTTGAAAACAGTTGTTAGTTGGACATGTACATATGCACATGTTGTATGTTTAAAATTGTGTTTATATATTGTTTCTCTGCTTTTTGTAGGTAAAAGCAGCACAGCTGCTGCTCTGGCACAACAGTATAGGGGGGCATGTCTGAGTGTTGATGCCGTAGTTACAGACGTGCTAATGAATGGAAATTCACCTGTTAGCCTGACCGCAAGGCAACTGTATGACCTTACTGTTGCTGAGTATACTGAGAGGAAGGCCCAGGAGGCCGGTGAGTACAATATACCATGTCTGTTCATTTAAGCAAAAAGAAACATCTATTATTGATTGTTTATGCCTATTATATTTTCCTCATTATCCCCAGTGTTGCATAACATATTTCTAGAGTCTGGTGTTATATGAACATCTCAGGTGACACTCTGAAGAATCTAAGTCCTGCAGTTGAGGAAGTTATGTCATGACGACGGGGCTTCTTTCTTGTTAGGCTGAAATATTTTCACTCGTCCAAGTAGTTTTGTGTAATAACGTCCTCAGACTTTGTTAAAGACTCATTAACATGCCCACATTGTGCAGGCTTATATAGAAAACAGTGGGTATGGGTGTTTTGACGTGCATTATATGCTGCCAGTGTGTGTTCCTCTTAATATCCAGTTTAAACACCTTAAATTGTGTTAACATCAGGAACAGCTCAATCAGACTGAAGTATTACTACAGTAGTATTGTAATACAACCACAGTAATTTTCTACAGTTCTGTGCTTACACAAAACGTAGATGTTAAAATTCTATTGATACGGTAAAAATAAATCTATCTACCTTCTAGCTCAAGCCCCTGAAGATACTACAGAACCGGGACCTGTCGAACACCTTGAACCTTTAAATTCAGGATCAAGTTCCGATCCAGTTCTACATGATGGGGAGGTTCCTGCCAAACCCAGTGACGACAGCTGCAATAAAAATGATTTCAAAGCGCCTCACGAGATTGACAGTATACACCTTGGCCTTTGCCTGGTATATTTTCTAAAGTTGTCAGAAGTCATCTTGTGTGTTATAAATCAATCATGGGGATATTTGAATATTTATAAATTGATGCTTCCGGAATTATCTTTAAATTCAACCATCTGACTATTAGTTTTCTGCTGCTTATCTGGAGTCGGTTAAAACCTCCTTTTGAGTCAGGATATACTTTAAAAGAATAATTCAAATTCTGCATTTCTAATAATAGACGTAAGAATTAAACCTGTTACTTTGGTGTGATGTTGCTTCAGGGAGGAGATGTGGCCTCAATCAGCAATCTCTTACCTGAAGAGCTACTGGTTGATATCCTTGCTGAAAGATTTCAGGTAAGTTTGTTTTGTGCTGATGATAGCAGTAGGACAGTGTACAATAATGGTTTACCGCTATTATTAGCTGTTAGGAGAGATATCTGTTACGAATCATGTCTAACTCCTAAAGAAGCTGAGTTTCACTCAAGTTTTCTTTGTGTCTTTGCTCTCTTTGTTTTGGTGCTGCCATCACTGTAATAACAGTTAGGTGACTGTCACTGTTGCCTAGTGATTGATGGACTGGAGTCTGTGTATACACAGTCAGTGCCAAACACGCTCCAGGTTGTCCTTAAGGCCCTTAATAACCGCAAACACATCTATGTAGTCCACTTGTCTATTTCCACCGATGCCTTGAAGGCACAGGAGCAAGCCGAGAGAGCAACTGAAGGTAAGAAATTCACAAAGACACAGCCATACTGTGCACACACAGATATTCGACGTGTACAGAGTCATCAATTTACTTTGTGATTATTTCTGTTCAACAAGACATAACACAGGATGTGAAACTGTCTGTGTGTCATACAGAGGCTCTGCAGAAGGAGACAGCGGACAGGGAGCAGCAGTGGCTGCAGGAGCTGGATGAGGAACAGTATGAATCTCTGCCAGAGGAGCAAAAAGATCGTATTAACCAGCGACTCAGAGAGAAGCTGCGACATGACAACCTCAGGTACTGTTTGCAAAATGGGCACATTGGACCTTAAGCGCAGACATTTTCTGCTTTTCTCATATTTTTTTTAGAATTACCTTACGAGATTTTCTTTTGGCTGCCGAAAATTCTCATGAATCATTTCATGTTAGAAGCAGACAAGATGCGACAATAGTAAAATATCAATGTCAGATTATACAGTGTGCTGCATCCTCATTTCTATTGGACTGTTAGACTATTAGACTAAGCCATGAATCGACACCGATTCCGTCATTGTGTTTGAAAGGGATCGTGAGCGAATATCGAAAGTGCTGGAGGAAAAGAAACAACAGGATGAGATGAGGACATCAAAAGACGATGAGCAGAAGAAGAAGAGTAAAAAAGGTGGAAGAAATGACACCAAAGAAGCGTCAAGGAAAAGGGACGGAAAGCAGGCATGTTTGTTTGTCCTTGATGAATAAAAGTTACACAGATACTGAGGCTCCTAATCAGTGATCATGGTCTCCCTCTGTCTTGCTTTGCCTTCAGTCTACAGATGCAGTGAATGGACAAAGGATGTTTTCATGTAACGGCTCTAAAGAGTCATTAGTGGATGCAAGAGAGCAGTGTAATGGAGGTGCAGCCAACTGTAAAATAATCCAACTATACCAAGTTTGAATTCTATTCTAACCCCTTGGCACCAGGACAATGTGAATGAGTTGCTGACATGTGGTCGTCTCTGCTGCTACAGGGTATTATTACAAAGAGACAGATGATTCACAAAAGCAGACAGAAAACACCAAAGTGTTCCATGCTGATACTCCTCAACCCACAGAAAGAGAAAAGGTATGTCAGGGTGCAATGTAAAAACACTATGCCATTATGGTCTGAATGGATAAGTCTAATTTAAAGGTTTAGGCACTGTACAAAGTCAGTAATGCAGAACCACTCAGCATGGTGGTGGAATAATCTGCTGGGTTTATGAAGGAGTAAAGACAGTAATGCCGTCAAAACTTCATTAGAAATACCCATTATTTCTTTATTATAATCTATATTTGATTCATCACTTTCAGAGATATATTAACACAACTTTCTTCTATTTGGATTGAATACTGTATTCAGATCAGTCTGAATACACTAGTACTTCAATGTTCAGGAAAAAGTAATTCATCATTACATTTAATATTTTGTGGAAAATACAGCTAAAGCAGTAGGCAATAAAAAAAAAAGAAGCTAAATGCATTGAGTGCTGTTCACAGCTGACACCCTAATTGTAACCCTCTTCCTTTTTCAAGTTCAGTGTTGGTGAGTTTCAAACTCATTTCATTGCATATGAGCAGATCCAGGAGCAGGTGGAGCACATCCTTCAGCACTGGGATGTGGCTCAGGGCTTGTTGCTTGTCCCGCTGCCCAGTGAAGTCTCCCTACCAGTGCCAGAGGAGGCCCCAGCTGAGAAACAGGTCAAATGCAGGCAATACCACTACTGCTGGTCATGGTTATCACCAATTCCTTTATAAAAAGCATAAAAATGATAGAAAAAATAGGAAAGTAGGAAGAAGAGTATTAGTTGATATACTAGTTGAAACCTTACATCTACCGAAATTACATGTTGAAAAAAAGCTGACACAGACAAAGAAACCACAGTCACATCATTCTCATTGATCATAACCCTGTGTACAGAGCCCTATTGGCAGAAAGAACAAGAAAGCCAGCTGTAAGAGCTTGTCTCCAGCACCCAGTCCGACAGCCGTGTTGGATGAAGAAGACAAGGTGCCTCAACAGGATATTGTTTCTCACATTGTGGTCAATGTTACCGGGAAGGACTATTTAAGTGCCACAGAGCAACTCAAAGTCAGCATTCTGCCTCCTGTAGATAAGGTATGGCTACTATAACACTAGATTCTTACTGCTTTTGTTGTTAGTATAGTGCATGTTGCAACATGGAGCCTAGCACTTTTTTCACTTTCTTTCTTTCTTTGGTCTCTCTAGGTGTTGGATGATTTGGGGCTGGGACCTAGTGGTCCACCTATCCCTCCTACCATCACATTCTCTATGGTTCCTTTTCCTAAAATCAGGGAACAACGTAGCACTCTACTCACTTGTGACCGTTTCACCTTCCTGGTCACTACAGTGCCAGATGAACAGGGTGAGAAGAAGAAAGATTCAGAAGAGGATCTACAAGTATCGGTTATAAAGGTAGAAGTCATTTCACACACAGTCACGTTCAGTGTACGTTCAGTGTACATTGTGGGTTCACAATTCAAGGAGGGTTGCACATTTCTAGGAAAGTTTCTAAAGTCAAAATGGAATTTATTTGTTTGTGTGTATGTGGTTGTGCACAATGAAGGAAGAGGCTGAAACAACAGCTTCTAGAAGTCGCGGCAAAGGTAGTGTTAAGGAGAGTGCAACAAAGGACAAGGATAAAAAGCTCAGAGAAAATACAAACAGCAAGAGACGAACGTCAGCCAAGACAAAAGTAAAGGGCTTGGACCACTCATATGGCTCTTCCATATCTGAGTTTACTGAGCAAGAATCACGCCATGAAAACCTAGAGCTGAAACGCAATCAGAGGTAAGCATAAACAAACACATTCACTTTTATTGTGGGCTTTTTAGTTTTTGATATTTTGCTAACTGTGTGTGTATATTCACATTCAGCCTAACCAAATTTCGCTGGGTTGTACCTGCCAAAGGCGAGGTGGTTCTGAAGAACTGGTTCTACTCCGACTCCCCAGGGAAGTTTGAACAGACCTTCAACTTTGAGCTACTGGGGACTCAAAGACACTACCAGCTCGTCTGCAAAGGAATCTGCACTTATCCCTCCATCTGCCAAGACTACATGTCAGTCAACATAGTTTAAAAACAATATAATGATATATATATATATATATATAGAGAGAGAGAGAGAGAGAGAGAGAGATGTGTGTGTGTGCATGTATAGGTAGATCGATATACACTTTTTCAAAATGTGACTGCAAACATAGACTAAACTAATTTTAGTTGGACCTAAAACTATCATCATGTGTTTTCACCAGGACTATTTTTGCTCTGAGTAAGAAGGTACAACAAATGGAAGAAGGGCTCAAGAAAACGTACATCGTAAAACCTGGATTCTTTGAGTTTGGACCACTACTATGTAGCAAAACAAGAGACAGGTAAGAAAGAAAGTGATGTCATAAATGGCTTAGTATGTCTGTGGCACTCTTTTGTCTTTGTAGTTGCAGTTTTAAATGTGTCTGTATTTATGCAGATACAAAGAAAACCGCTACCCAGAGAATACAGAGAAACTGGTGATTCACAACAATTCAGGTCTGGAGGCTGAGATCCAGTTCCGTTTCCAGCACGATACCCAGGCCATTACATATCTCCTGGACCCCCCAATCATGACTCTCAAACCGGACCAGAAACAGGTACTGCGGTGTTGTCTATCACTGTTCAAATAATCATACTGATATACTGTTAGCATATATATATATATATATATATATATATACTTGATATTCTGTCCTGCTAGGAGTTGACAGTGTGGGCCTACCCAACAAAACCAGGACAAATGAGGGACAGTGTAGTGTGCTGTATCAAGGACAATCCAGAGGCTATTACAATCAACCTCTCCTGCTGGGGTGTGCGGCCAGATCTGGAGCTGGAAACCAAACATTTGCAATTCAACAAGATATTGCTGCACAGGTGTTTGAATGACTTTGAATAAGGACTCACAAAAGACTATTTTGAAAGTTTTTCTACAAAAGTTTTCTGTAATTAACTTTCATCACTTTCTCTAGGCGGGACACTCGTACTGTGACACTGCATAATAAGACAGCTTTGCCAGTCTCCTGGAGGCTGCAGGGTCTAGAGGAATTGGGTGACGAGTTTAACACGCCACAGGATCAGGGAATCATCTCACCCAACTCATCTTTTCCCTTGAGCTTACACTTCAGGGCCAGCAAGCCACTTCAAATCAAAAAGATCCTGCGTCTGGAGGTGAGATGCATAGAAAATAGCATTCAGTGAAATTAGTCATACCTCATGTATGAACTGGTTCCAAACACAATCAGCACAGGCAGGGATGTGTTTTATAACCTGTTTGTAAAGAATGTGTTATCTGTTTTGTCTTAGGTGTCCGATGTGGAGAAGATTCTCGGCATTACACACACTGAAAACATACAGGTCACAGCTGAAGCCTATGATATAGCTCTGGACATCTCCCAAGGTAGAATGTGCTAACTGCTTACATTCAAATTTTTATGACGAATGAATATTATACCTTCTACGTTGTTTCTGCGGCAGATGGTTGTCTCGACTTTGGAACCATCAGAGTATTTGAAGAGACCAAAGCGTCTCTTAGGATGAAAAACCAAGGAAAATATGAGATAGCCTACAAGTGAGTGTACCATTGTACTAAAGTATGAGTAAAACTGCATAACTTATGCACTTGTATCTCAGGTTTTTTTTCATAGCGGGACTGTTTTTCACTTTTCTTCTATTTTCACTAGGTTCACATTAAAACGGACAGACCCATCCCAACCTAAGCTAGATCCCATTTTCACCGTGTCCCCCCAGTGTGGAAGTCTAATGCCCCACGAGAAGCACACAACGGTGCAGATCATCTGCAGACCCAATAGAGAAGTGTTCATCAAAGAGCAAACTATCCTGTCTTGTCAGGTATGAGCCATATGTTAGTCTCCAGAGTTAGTGATTAAACTGCTCTATATATTTAAGTTAAATAGAATGAAACCAGATTTGTTAACATTGTTAGAGTTCTTGGCACGTAACATTTTGACATGATTGTATTTTGGCTTTGCAGTAAAGGGGTGTACCCTTTTCTCTGGTACAAAAAAGGGGTTTTAGTTTTGTTTTAAACTTCTCAATGCATCCCTTATAATAGCATCATTGAGGTAGTTCCAGCTGGGGCTTTGCTTTTTTACATGCCATACAAACTAACTAAGAGCATTACAAGTGAGAGTGCATCATTGCTTCTCCCTGTTTATGGATACACAGGAAAGACTGACACGTTTCACGGGGCACTGGAATCAGATTTTCTTACTTTTTGCAAAATCATCTTTATTGACCTGAAACTATAAGATTGGCCTATTTGTTCCTTTTGTTTAGTTACATTTTCATTGAATAAAATTGTCTTCTGCAGGTGATTGAACCCAGTCTGGGGAATGGAGGAGAAACCATAGCTATCATACCTATTAAGGTGTCTGTCCAGTCCGTCTTCTCAAGGTTAAGGCTCCTATATTATTCATGAAATGTATTAGTAATTAGGAAACAATACTTTTTGGATTCTGCTGAATTCTCATCTTTTTCTAAAATCAACAAGTTTCACTGTCAGTTTCTACAAATTCTACAATCTTCATTATTTTGTTCATAGGGAACAGTTTTGAGATACACATAGTATGATCACTTTCTATTTTGTCCTTCTTTAGGTACAAGATCACACCTGCATGTGACATTAACTTTGGCCCACTGGTCTATGGCTGCAAGAAAAGCCAGAGTTTCATTATTGAGAACACTGGAGTGTTTGAGACCCATTTCACTATCTGCATGATCACAGACCATGCTCTACAGTGGAAGTCTGGGTAGGAGAACCAACACGCAAAGTAAAACAAGCAATGCACCATACTGTATACACAGACACACAAGAGAAAATGCTAAGTCTTTTCAACATGTGCTTTAAAGCTGACAAAAAGCTCCATTGTCTTGTCTTGTTGATGCGTTACTCTAAAAGCTGATGTATGTTTAATGAAAGTTTCAATACAACATCATCGTCTGTTGTTAAAACAAACACAAAAGACGTTTATAAAATATTAAATACTCTAATACTGCCTGAAAAGATACACAAAATATTTAGTTTACTGTGTCCTTAAATTCAGAATATAAAACAGTCTGCATGTAGGTTTGGAACAGACTGTGGTTTACACCCCTGTGTGCTGGTCATAGGCATCCAGGTAAGAAACCCAGAGAGAGTCATTCCGCTAGGCACACTGGTACCTCCAGCAAAGTGAGACGTGAGTCCTTCCATAGGGAGGTCCATGGTACACAGGTGAGACACTATTTGGTTAGTATACCTTAATTTAGGCCAGAGGCAATAATGACCCTGTGATAAACATCTTCATCTTCATTGATCTATCTGCCACATCTCCCTCAATAACAACCGCATCGTCCTGCATCTCTTCTAGACCCGCCTTACCGCGGGGGTCTTCTCAGTGGCTCCCTGTGCAGGGACTCTGCACCCAGGGTCTCACCAGGTGGTGATTGTGGACTGTGCGGCTGAACAACTGGGCAACTGGAACCAGGGTCTGCTTATTGAAATCAGTGACCATGACCCCTCAGACCACCCTGAGGGCATACCGTACAGACTGCTGGCTGAAGTCTGCAAGCCAGGTGAGTGCTGTATGATTTTTTTATTTCCAGTGGCTCAGTTCCATACATTTTACATGCACGAATTCTTAATAATTTAGATTTTCACAGATCAGTCCTTTATACTATAGTAGCGCCCTGTATAGTTGTGACACGGTATGTCTATGTTTGTGTGTGCTTGGTCTTGTATTTGCTACATAGTAACCCCCCCCCCCCAAAAAAAACCACTTTCCTTACAGAGTGAGGACTTTTTGTTTGTGTGCACATTCCTGGCTGATGCTTCATAAAGTGCTTTTCTTCGCCTAATCTAAAACTCTCGTGGTGTGTTTTTTTTTTCTTCAGGTATAGCCTTAGACATGGCCTCCATCTTTGAAGAGCACCATCTGTGCCACAACAGCAAACAACTCTCCTCCGAGCAGTTTTGCAGTGCTGAAGGCATCTACCTCCTGGATGAGAAAAAGTTTATATTTAACAAAGTGTTGGTTGGGCGAACTGCTCAGGCTCGCTTCAAACTCACTAACAACAGCAAGGTGCACTGTGAGCTCAGCCTGGCCATTAAATACGCTGGTACCAAGGTAAGGCTCGTGAGCTACTGAATATAGGGGTGTGTACAGGAAAACCACTATGGTCTAAGAGTCAATTAGAGGCTAACAATGCCCTGAATTTTCTTTCAGACATCCCGCAACACTGAGGTTTTTGATTTGTCTGCTACAACACTGAGCATTCCCAGCCAGTCACACTCGTTCGCTGTGGTCACCTTCACACCACAGACGATGCAGCTTTATGGTGCAGTGTTTGAGGCCACTGTGGAAGGAACCACCAGGTAGATGCATGCTACTTTATCTTTTCTGCTTGTTTGTCCTTTTATCTATATACATTTGCTGTCCACTGCTAACTGTTATTTTTCTCTGTTGTATCTAGAATGACACCCACATTTAAGACCAAGGTGCTGGAGTTTGAGCTACTGGGAGAGGGAAATTTGCCCAGTGTACGTGTGGTGCATCCAGCTCTGAAGAACAACAGAGGAAACCCAATGTTACAGTTCAGACGTGTATTGATAGGGCGGAAACATAGCCTGCCACTGGTGCTGCTGAATGATGGAACTGTTCCAGCTCATGTAAGACACATTACTCTCTTCTTTTCTTTTATTAGTGATCTTACCCGTTCCCTGCACCGTTTCTTTTTTACTTGCACACCAACGTAAACATAATGCTTTGTATATTTGCTGCATAGGTGCAGATTGACATGCTGGATAAACATGGTGTGTTCACCCTCAAGGCTGCTCCTGGCAACACTGGCAGCTCAATGTACTCCAAACAGTTAGAGGGCGCCACTGACTCAGGTACAACCCTAACCTGTTTCATCGACAGCTAAATGTGTCTCATCTTTGTTTTAATAATTAATATCTGACACGTCAATATTCTTTTTACCAAAGCTCAGTATGTTTTACATTAATATTCAGTGCTCAGTTCAATTTAGACTTTAGTTTTTCCTTTCACACTGTGACAGACTGTTGCTTGGATCGGATTTAACTGCTGTAGCATTTTACTGGGGAGGCTAAAATTATTCCCCAAACCTGCTTAGAAACAAAAGTTCTGAAAAAACAAAAACAACAATTTGGGTTCACACTGCATTTTAGGAACTCTAGCTTCCTCCCTTTGTTTAGAGACATGCAGTGAGGTTCGTTGGTCACTCTAAATTACCATTATGTGTGCATGTGTGTGTGAATGAATGTTTGTCTCTACATGTCAGCCCAGTTACAGACTGGTGACTTCACCTAAGAATAGGATTGGCTCCAGTACTCCTGCAACGCTTAAGAGGAAAAGTGGTTAGGATAATGGATGGATGCATTTACCAAGAAAATCACATTTACAAATTACTGTAGAAATATTTTCTTGTTTTGTCTGACTGTTGCTGATATTGCTATGTTACACTAAAAGCCAGTATATTTGTGTGGTCCAAATCCCATTCCCTGCAGACATTTATCCTCCTTCCTTCTTCCACAGACCATCACTTGGTGCACAAAGCCATCCTGAGGCTGAATAGTAATGAACAGGTGAAGTTTGAGATCAGCTTTTGCTCTGACAAGCCACGGAGTGTGAAGGCTACAGTGTCGCTGCAGGTCCAAGACAACCAGTACAACCGCACCATGATAGAAGTGACTGGGGAGGCTTACCAGGAAATCGTCTCTCTTGATATTAGCTCGCCATTGCAGGAAATGACTCAGGAAGACGATGAGAGTGGTAAGATAAAAATGAAGAGCAGTGTAGTGGAGACAGAGACAATCAGTATGACAGGTTTATTATGCATATTTTACACGAGGTACTAGTTCTGACTCTCTGATTGTGCACACAGAAATGCTGTAAGTGTAGTCATTTTGGAAAAAGAAGCTTTCTCATTTTGCTTATACAAACAACACTGACTTACGTCTCACAGGTAATTATGAAGTGCTGGATTTTGGTGACTGCCATGTAGATTGTCCTTACCAAGAGAGTTTCACCATGACCAATCACAGCAGCAGCCAGGTGGTGAGGTTCGAATGGCCACCTGCTGCACCCCATGTCAGCTTTTCACCACAGGTAGGAAGGATTGTAAACATTATGAAGAGATACTTTTTATTTTGGTTTAACAAATATGTACAGGCTAATACTGTAATCTAATATGAGGGGTGTGTTGCAAGTACTTAAAAACTAAAACTGCAGTAGATTATGTAGTGACATGTCCTCTTTTTTGCTCAGGATCATATTTTCCTGTATGCAGTTGAGACGACTCTGCTTTTTGTTTCAGGTGGGACACCTTCATGCTGGTTGTTCTAAGGAGGTGACGGTCACCTTTAGCTCTAATCAGCCTGTTACTCTGAGGAGCCAGCCAATGAAATGTAAAGTTTGTAAGGTGGAGTTCCAGCAGCCACTAGAAGAGGTGACTGACTGGGACGACCGACAGAGGACAGTGCAGTGGCTGAGTGGCTCACAGCAGGCTGAGAAGAATAAGGTACAGGTACAAGAGTTTGAAGAGAGAGCCTGCAGTTACAGTCGTGCGACCATGAACATGCTTGTATGCTTGTATTTAGGTGATAAAGACGGATTCTGAGCCTTGCTGCTCTGTGATTGAGGAGTCGCAGTGCGAGCTGGAATTGCGCGTGAGCGCAGTTTGTGACTACGTGAAGTTCAGGTGCACTACAGACACCATCCACTTTAAGGACACGATGCTGTACCAAAGCAGACTCCATCAGTACGTCTGACGCTGCACAATATATAGCTGTTTACGTTAAACAAACTGTAACTATAAATTCACAGCAACTGTCCACACAAATATTTTTCACTTGGTTATCCTGAGGGCTCTGATATTAAAGCTGATGTGTGTGTGTGTGTGTGTGTGTGTGTGTGTGTGTGTGCAGACTGCAGATAGTGAATCTGGGTGCCGTCCAACTGCTATTCTCCTGGCAAGTTCTCATGGATTCTAGCAACAACAATATTCAAAATGATCAAAGAGGTACCATTATTGTGGAGCAAAAGGGTTGAGTGTCAACAGTTGTTCTAGATCTAATATTAATAATTTTACACTTTTACGGTTGTTTAAATGCGGGCACATGTTGTCTGTAACAGATGAAGCAGTTACCTCTCGACCTGGCAGTCGGTCAGCCGCAGCACTGACTGGAGCCCGTCCTGCTAGTGCTCTGGCCAGCGTGATGTCCCTTGTAATGGGGAATCCCGAGTTGCTACCCTTCAGTGTTGAGCCCAGCATAGGGGCCATACAGCCAAGTTCCATGCAGACATTCAACATTCGCTTTTCACCTTTGGAGGTGGCCCAGTTTCAGGGCAGGTTGGTCTGCAGGTAAATGCTACTAATAAGGCATCTTAAACTTACACTGCTGCTTAAGATGAATGCTTTTTACTGCAGTGTTGATCAAGATTAATCTAGCCATCACAGGAAGTCCTGGAATGTGCAAATCCCTTTAATGTGATATTTTAAAGCACAAGGAAGAAAACAGAAGACTGGAATAGTAAATCTCATATGTTTAGCTTTTACAGTTGTTAGTTCTAACGATGAATTAATATTTTTTTGTTTTTATGACCACATTTCTTGCAGGATCTCCAATTTGCAGAATGCGGCCCAGGCTCCGTGCATCTTAGTATGTGGGCGCAGCCTGCTGCCCCACTGTCACTTTGACCTTGAGGAATCGGACTACATCAGTGGAAGCCGCCGCAATCCTGAATTAAGGGGCTCTCTTGACCCTAACACCCAAGTCATAGAGTTCAAAGCTGTTGGCATCTCTGCTCCAATAACAAGGTAACAGAGAGAGAGATGAGAGGTTCGTATTTTCATTAGAGTAAGCCCTTAGCTTGATTACAGTACATTTCTGTTCTTGTGCCCTAAAAAGATGTTTTAGTGTGGTTAATCCAACCAGCAAACCCTATTCATTCAAGTGGAAATGTGAGGACAAAGTAGGCAGCTCATTCCACTGTCTAACACAGTGTGGTACCATTCTGCCTGGGAAGAAAGTGGAGGTAAGCATGGAAATACACACAGTGAATCTGTGTTTCTGCTTGTTTTCATCATCATCCTCGTACTACGTATGCATATCCATTCTTAAGTTAAGTCACCTCTACATTGTCTGTGTATATACAGATGTGTTTTGAATATGTGGCTGAGCACCTGGATATGGTGGAGTCCTTCTGGAGCTTTGTGATTGAGACTCTGTCGCTGTCTGTTCCCTTCCTGTGTGTGGGCAGCGCTAGAGAGCCACTTGTCTATTTCACTAGGCCTCACCTTGACTTAGGGGAGCTGCTTGTGGGTATGTATGGTACATGGCACTCTTTGATGTTTTTATCACAAGTTAAATGCAAAGGTATGCACCAAGTGTGTGTGTGTGTGTTTGTGTAGGTCGAAAAGTTGAGCAGACAGTGGATCTGGTGAATGGAGAGTCTGAGCCATTCCACTTCTCAGTCCTGCAGTCGTCTCTCCTCTGTGAAGACCAGGAGTCCAGCCTCATTCTGCAGCCCATGGCTGGCAATATGGCACCTAAAGACAGGTTAATGGCACTGGAACATTTAACACTATAGGAAATACAATTTTCAGGGATGTTGGGATTTTAGAAAAACCTTTATGGAAATGGGGTTTTTACACTGATTTAAAACTAGTTGTTTTCCTTTACTAGCATCTTGTTGAGGGAGTAGACAGTCACAGAGAGCAGTGTATCAGTTACTGTCAACTCTTTGGTGCAGGCTTCCCTTATCCGTATGCTTCACACCATGCCGGGAGGGCTACGTGAGCTTTAGATTGCTTTTGAGGGTGAAGAGGAAGTCGGAACCACTCACACTCATCGTTAAGGCTGAGTGTTTCACCATGAGTGCATTGGTTCGGGTTGAGAATCCGGATGGAGGCTTCAGAGAGATCAGACCCAACCACCAAGACACGGTGGACTTTGGAAATGTCAGCACACTTTCATGTCATAGATCATACTCACCTGTCTTGTGTGACGTTTAAGGATGACACTAAACTTCCTGTTATTTGTAGGTGGGCATTTCGGAGCAATCCACCTTTAATTTCCTGGTGTCCAACCTGGCAAGATTCAGCCTGGATGTGAACTTTGAAGTAACAGGTCCCAGTGAGCTGCTCCAGCACCTGGAGGCAAAACCACAGAATGCTGTTATCGAGGTTGGAAAGCAGCTGAAGTTGCCTCTTATCTTTTATCCACAGAACATTTGTAACCTCCAGGATATCAAGCTGAGAATCAAGGTGAGACGCTCATCATCTAGATACAGTTTTGGAGGTTTAAGGGAAGCACTTTTATTTTATATTAAAAAACCTTTTAAATATATAAACTTCAGAGAGTCATCTGAAATTGTAGTTAATATTCCTGTTGTCTTTGAATGACCTCCTAGTATTAATAGATTTTGATCAGCTGTGATGCAGCGTATACACATTATTAATAAGTGACGTAATAAATGCCAGTGAACAAATAGGCTCAATATTTATTCTTAATTATTTTTCCTGTGCCTACTCTACGCCCCTCTCTCTCATATTTAATCCCCTCAGGTGAAGCACGGGCCAACATTTAGCTTTGCCATTATAGGAGGGGCTGTAGCCCCTAGCCTTCAATTCTCTTTCACCAAGTTCAACTTTGGCAAGTGTTTCCTGTTCTGTCCTGGCATGGTCTCGTCCTCTAAGACTCTAGTGATCAGCAACAAGGGCAAACGAGACATCAGGTGATATTAATAATAATGAATACTTTATTGATTCCCTTGGGGAAATTGTTGTTTGTACAGCTGCTAGACTTGTGTCTTTGCTACTACGGCGGTATGGGGGTCTTGTCCAAGGACACCATGACAACAGCTTTGTTTAGACGCCTTATAAATAATTGTGCATCTGTAGATTTTCTCTGTGTGTTAAGTTGAGTTTTTAAAACATCCTTTTTCTACATACCTTTCTTTCTTTTCTTAGTATCCAGTGCCAGTTCAGTAACACCTCTCACCTGGAGGTGGACTTCCATCCTGATGTTTTGTCTCCTGGTGCTGTGATGGAGGTGCCACTGACCTTCTATCCTCGTGAGGCAAAAAGATACCATGAAAAGCTCACCTTCACCTTAAACAGCTGCATTACAAAACATGTGGATGTCCTGGGGCAAGGCATTGGGATGAAGGTGAGATTTTCAGATCTGACGCTGATATTAAAGTTACCAGAGTTCATATTACTACACTTAGCAGTTTATCGTTGGTGCTTTCTGTATATTAATCTCTTAAAATCTGATGTGTGTAACCTCATTGTTCTGTATGTGCATCATTTTGTTCCAGCTGGAGGTGGAGGACCCTAAGCAGCGGAAGGTGAAACTGGGATGTGTGATGTTGGGTCAGAAGGTGAAAAAACAGGTGGTTGTGGTCAATCACAGCCCTTTGGACATTTCCTTTACCATGGTGCTGAACACCAACACACCACTGAACCCAAAGGTATGCAGCACACTGGCATTAAAACGTGCTTGTTTCACATACAGGAAACATTTATATTCTCTCCTCTACTGTCCTGTCCTCTGGTCCTTTAGGGTCTGACAGTCAGTCCAGCAGGTGAGCTGAACCTGAACGCTAGCGGCGGTTCTTGTCATGTTGAGATCCAATTCTCACCTTGTCAGCTCACGCCTCCTTTTACGGCTGAGCTGCAGGCACAGTTTGCAGGCCTGTTACACCCCCTGCTGACCATCCAAGGCTGCTGCCAGGTAGTTAGTCAAGTGAATTTGCTGCTTTTTTACAGGACTGTTTTAAGTTCCTACAGTCTAAATGTTTATCTTGACTGATTTGAATGAAGAAGGTTTATCAGTATTCTATCTTTTTATAGGGCCTAATGCAATAACTAGTACTTAACAACTTGTTTTAAAATGATACTGTCAGGGTGTGGAGGTGCAGCTGGACCAGGACCACTTGGCTTTTGGAGCTGTAGTTCAGCGCTGCCAGGCTACGAAAAAAATAATTATGATGAACACAGGCGACCTCGGTGCCAGGTAAGATGAGATACTGCTTGTTATCCACTGTGATACTTTTCTGGTTTCCTGTCTGAAAGACATACTCACACACAGGTAAACAATGTTTGTCTACTGAGTCTTGAGTAGAATTAATCTCAGAATTGGACAAATATTAGACATATTATATCTTGCTGTCCAGATTCCAGTGGAGAACAAAGAACTTTCCTCCAGAGTTGTCCATCTCGCCATCTAAAGGTTACATCTGTCCGGGCATGGAGGTCCCTTTTGAAGTCACTTTTTCCCCTAAAGAACTGAGTAATGATCTAAGATACGAGAACCTGTCTTGCTTCGTCGACGGCTCCTCTTCACCTGTCACACTCACTGTAACGAGCTCCTGCATTGCAGCCTCCACTAACAAAGAGGTCTGTTTGATGCACTTTACTTTTTCCATGTAATATAGTGTTATGTAGTTCAGCAGCAATGTGACCGTATGTATTTGATCATATCATAACAAATTTGTTTATTGGGTTCAACTAATTTTTATTGATCAACTATATTATTCATCAGGTTTTATTTATGTACCACATATTCAACAGCATTGTAACAGACGCACAGCTTAGTATTCTGCATACCTATGTTAAGGCTTCTCAAACTGGCACAAAGTCTAAACGCTGCCTCGTCAGCAGTGTAGTCTGGTACTTTAACGATGGATAAAAACCTGAGTCAGATAATGTGGGAGATTGATTGGGCTCTTTTTCGAATAAAGAGTGTTGACAGATTTAAAAATCACTGAAAAATCGATTTCAATTAGTTGATTGGCTGCAAAGGCCTGTGCAAAAAGCCCCTAGAAAATGACTGATGTTCAGTTGTATTTAGAGGAAGTTCAGAAAAGCTCATTAATACTGGCTGTTTTTTAGTGACAGCTATTGCCTGCAATGTAGATGCCTTCATAACACTGGCTGTGTAATAATTCCCTGCTGCTCTCTATCATTATCTAGGTGGTAAATTGTGTATGTCCAGTACGTACCTCTCAAACCCAGACCCTATCGGTGTTCAACCCCACAAACCAGCGTTGCACCATCAGACCCGTCATTGAGGGTGAGCAGTGGAGCGCTATGCCCTTCCTCACCCTCGAACCTCACCAAAACAAGACATACGAGATCACCTACCGACCGCTGACCATGACCGCTGAAGGAAAGAAACACCTGGTACAGGAGCACTACGATATAAACAGACACATTTATCTGTAGGCTGTGTTTCAGTGCAGTCATTATACAAAACAAAATGGTTTCATTAATTCCCAGCATTAACTTATTTAAAATTCCACAGGGATCTGTCTTTTTCTCCTTCCCTGATGGGACGGCCATGCTGTACTCCCTGCAGGGAACTGCTGATCCTCCCAAGGCAGAGAACACTATTGTGCATGAACTGCCTGCAAAGACTCAACACACAGAGCTACTCCCTGTGCACAACTGGCTCGCTAAGCAACAGCGGTACACACGCACATCTCACACTACGGCACTAACAGTGTTCCCGATGTAAATCTTAAACCTTGTATCCATGTTAAACATAGAGAGGATCCATCCGTACTCCATAGCTCAGATGTGTTTCTGTGCTTAGGTTCCGTGTGCTAATGGAGATCCTGAAGTCTGACAAGCCAGATGCTACAGTGTCTCTTAAAGGTCTAGAATACATAGACGTCCCTGCTCTGGCCAAGAGAGACTACAAACTGTCTTTCTATACGTACAGAGAGGGGCAGTACCACACCAAGGTTTCACTACACACATATGATGTTCAAATCCAAATATATTTCTGAGAGTCGCCCGTCACATCAGCCCGTTATTGTTTTCAGGTGACATTTCTTAATGAGGTGACAAGCGAGTACTTGTTGTACCTGGTAACGTTCAAGGCCACATCACCAGGGGTCCTGTCAACCATTGAGCTGGTGACCACTGTCCGTCGGACAGTCTTGGAGACTGTACAGGTGGAGAATCCCCTGACCACAGCCACTTCCCTCACTACTGAATGTAAATGTGCTGACATCAGTGTCCCACATCAGCACACTGTGCCGGGACAGTCTAAGGTGGATACAGAATCCAGCTTTTCTTACACTGTATCTAAAGACGGCTTTCATTGACATTCTGTGTGTGGATACGTTTTCTCTTTAGGGTTCTCTGTGCTTCGAGTATCAGCCTCTGCATTCAGGCGAGTCTACAGCCCGGCTGACTCTGTTTAGTAATGAACTGGGCTACTTCCACTATGATCTGCTTCTCAAGGCTGTGCCCCCGCCACCAGAGAAAACCGTCCACTTCAGCACTTCACTGGGCAGCAGCATTTCTGTTCTTGTCAAGTTCATCAATTATTCTCACTCCAAAGCAGAATACTCATGCAAGGTAGGAAAATGTCTGGTGAGCTAAAGAGTTCTTTTAATGAACTTGTCTGTATAAAGTATGTGTGTGTTTTGCCAGACCTTCCCTTTTCCCCTAGTTTAAGAATCTAAGAAAGTTAGGAAGTGACCTAGTCGAAGTTCAAAAATGATTTATTGTCTCTTTTTATCTTCTTGATCTCTCTCTCTTCTAGACCGATTGCCCAGACTTCACTGTGGAGAAAAGTATTCATGCTCCTCCTGGTTCCCAAGCAGGTTCAGAGGCCAGCGTTGAGATTTATTTTGAGCCTCATCAACTGGGGGAAGTGAGAGGACAGCTCAGCCTGTCTTCAGGAATTGGTGGTGAATATATCTTTCCCTTAAATGGGATCTGCCTCCCTCCCAAAGCCCAGGGCCCGTTTAGTGTCCGGGCTGGTCGCAACATCACCATCCACTTCAAGAACGTGTTCCTGCAGACCACTGCGTTCTCTTTTCAGGTAAACTGGTAGAACGCTTCTGCTATTTGGGGAAAAAAAACAACACATTAATTAAAAAAATGTAAATATCTGAAGAAGAAGAAATAGTGTAAGAATTACTGAGGATTATTTTCTTTTTATAATTTATGCTGGGTGCAGGTTTTCATAATCCCGTGAAGGATTATTAATCCTGTTTATCCTCATTTACATTTTCTTTTTCAACAAGATGTTACAGTTCACCTAACTTGCTTCACTTACTGTTATAGCTGTTATTGATCTAACCAACGTGTTATCTGTACCACTCCCAGCTGGACAATCCCTGCTTTACAGTCAAAGGTGTGGACACCATCCTCTCCAAAAAGACACAAAACATCACGGTGTCATTTGAGGCTCCTGCAAGCGGTCCCCCAGGGCCATGGTTTGGCAAGCTGACCGTCTCCACCCAGCACTCTGAGGGCCACTGCAAACCCTGCTCATGGGTCTATTACCTGAAAGGGTTGCCATAGAGACGCACAAAACATTCATAGATGACTGAATGGGATAACATTCATTTGGACCTTGTTGTGGATTTTTTTTATTGAATATTGTGTTATAGTTTCTGTTTTGACAAAAAATTTTCAAATAATTACTTGTTTAAATAATTACTTGTCACAAATGTGACCATTGATTAATAATTAGCTCAATAAATTCGCCAAAAAAAACCTATGCAGGCCTGTTATTGCAGACTCATTTCCACATGGGGGCAATCATGTCAAGAGCTTCCACAGTGAGTCCTACGTCTTGCTCCCGAGTGTTGGGAAGAGACAGATAATCTACCTGAGTTTTGAAGTATTTTACTCATTCAGAAAAACGTGAGGGTTGTGTGTAAACTGTCCACCAGGAGTTAATTTGTCCCAACCACCTCGTGTGCTGTTAGATACGCAGCACCTCGCAGGAAAGACTGGCTCCTCGGCTGAAAGGGCAGAGCTGGGAGAGACGCTCATTACTAAAGGTTAGATCTGCCACATCTCCTCCACACACACAAACACACACTAACATGTAAACCTCTAATGAGGAGCCGGGTGACAGTTTAGGAGACTCCGAGAGAAAATCCTCTGATCCTCCCATTGGGACCCAGCAAGCCACACAGGACCGGAGGGCTCGCATTTCCTGCTGTGAGTGTTTAAAAGACAGAAGGAAAATATAAAATGTCTTTGTTCATATTCTACATTAGTGAGCAAAGTGGATGTAATCATTGTTCTTACATCCCTCAGCTGACTTTAAGCCTAGAGGATTGATGTTTCTCCTAATCACCCTGCTCTTGAGCTGCTCACAATAAAACAAAGTATCACAGCATATCTCATATGTGAACTGCACATGAAACAAGTTTAGTTTAATGCCTCCACGTGAGGCGAAGTGAATCTCAGTAAGTCCAATAAAGTGAGTAGAGAATGTAGAGACCGTGTTTCCTTAGATGCTGTAGATAATAGGGGGTGTGTAGGATGTGTTGGGTGGGTGTGTTTTGGGGTGGGTGGTGTGATGTAAGAGGGGAGGTGGAGGGGTGGGGTGGCCCTCTCTCTCTCCCCCATAGAGCGCAGCATGAGCGCTCCGCAGCAAAAGGATGTGTGAGCAGGCAGCGCGCTACTGTAGGGACGGAGTCCACAAACTGCTCAACAAAGAACAAGCCAAACTTCGAGCCCAGGAAAGCCGCGAGCAGCCGAACCTCGTAGCCGGTCAGGACAGCGAGTCCGCGACGGCAGCGCAGTCCGGAAACAGCGGCGCACAGCCCGGTGGAATCGACGGGCTCGTCCGCTGGATCGTCACCAAAATGAGCGACAACAAGAACATCTCCAGCCGCGAGTACGCCTCCAGCAAGGAGGAGGTGGCCGTGGCTCAGGAGCAGTTCTTCGCCCCGGAACCGCGGAGAGGCATCTCCGTTATTTTGGATGTGAGTATGGAGACGCACTGGGCAGTGGTGACGGGTCGGGTGGGTGGGTGCGCGCGCGCGCGCGCGCGGCATGAACACGTCCAGTGAGCAGCGCGTACGGACCGGTGCAGTGCGCACTTACGCGCAGAGACGATGCTGGACTTAGGGCTTGTAGTGCTCCAGCTAATGCGGAGCGGGTGCAAGCTTTTCCCAGTTAACTCACACTTCCAGAAGACATCTGGCTGTCGGAGATCAAGCCCGTGATCTCCCGCTGACTTCTATAGTTCCATATTTCTCCTTGTCGCTCCGTTTCGCTGACCAGAGTGCGCCGAGGTTTGGTTGTAACGCATCAGTACACAATAGATTCCGTTTAAAAAGTTAATTTGGAGTTCATTTTACTCTCAATCCAAAAAAGCACGACGCGCACCAACGCACTTCTTCGCTCAGTAGCTACACTCACAGTAAGAGCAGCATCAGTAAATCAGAGAGGACTCCTAAAACAAATTGATCACAACACTTTAATTATTAATGAAGATGTCTTATTACCATATGTTATTGATCCTATGATACTTCCCCAGCCAGCCCAACATTTGATCTCCGATGCAGGCTTCTCGTACTGGAAGTGACAATTACGCATGTCCATTATGTCCCGTCGTTAACACTATTCGGTTACTCAGGTTCACCGCCCCCCGTTTTCCATCGGAGCTCAGCTGTTGTTGCATTAATGGCATAACACGGGAAAAGTGGTTCACGTTATTCAGACCCCGACCCAAATAGATTTATACACTGTTAAAGAAGGGGTCTACAGAAAACTAATTATGATCAAGGCCAGAGGGCCTATATATCCTAGTACCCTAATAAACTCATTTAGTAATGTGTGTAGGGAGGTGGTAGTGTAGCCTAATTTGCTGTTTATATTCCTTAGTGAACAGGACACTGTCCAAATGCAGTACAGGATATGTCCTCTCACATTACACTAGGCCTCTACGGACACCGTCCTGTATTTCCGCATTTGTCCTGAATTAAATTATTTTCCTGTTTCTACTGTTCAGACATTTCTTACAGAACTTCCTTTTTTTTTATTGCACATATCTGATGTCCTGAACCTGACAGATATCTGATTATACTCACATTGACTGGCTGATGAACAACACAAACCACACCTTCCAACATCTGCATCAAGCTTTCAAATGTTAATCGTTGTTCAGTTTTCCAAAATGATTGACCCCAGCATTAGAAGGAGCACAGGTGGTATGAATGATTGGTCTGTGTGTGTGTGTGTGTGCGTGAGTGTGTGTGTGAGTGTGTGTTTGTGAGTGTGTGTGCGCACGCCTGCAGGAAGCGCTCTCCTCATCAAATCTCTCTTTGTGCTTCTTTCTCCTCTCATTCGTCTACTTCATCCTAATCCAAATGTACCTTTTTATTCTTTAAACTCCTTTCATCCTTGCTTCTCTCCTCCTTTTTCCTATTTTGCCTCATCTCCTTTCCTCCATATTCGTCATGTCTAGCCCCCCCCCCCCCCCCCCTCCATCTCTCTCTTTCTCCTCCGCCAGGCCAAGAAAGCATCCATTCTTAATAAGGTTAGGAGATGGATGCAGCATTCTCTCGGCCTCGGCCGCTGTCTTCTCTTTCTGGTTAGCTCTGTCATTTGTGTGTCTGTCCTTTGCTGTCTCTCATTGTCTGTCTCACTCCGCGTCTCTGTTACAACTCTGCGCACACATAAACACATACACCGCCTTGTCGCCGTGACGCTTTTTTCCTCTCCTCTCCAAAAGCTTGTCTCTTTCCAGCAGCTCCAGAGTTGGCTTTTTTCTGTGGAGCTGAGTGCACCCCGGGGTGCAGCTGGAAAGCCGAACAATGCAGAACAGCTTGTCATTTGGAGCACAGCTCATCTCAGCAGTTAATGATTCTCACTTTGGCCTGTTCGGGTGGATGCAGCCGCTGCCTGAATGCACCACTTACAGTTTTACAAACCATCAAGAGGAAGGGTGAAGACCTTTCTATATGATAGATTCTATATGTTTCTTGTACTAAAAACAGAATTAAAAACACTATCCTGATGATTCTGAACTGGACAGCAGCCAATACTGAGGTCACTATTACCCATTATAATGAAACTTTGGTTCATTATAATGTCAGACAATAGAGAAAAATCCCAGGTCTCATACCTTTGCTCAACGTGATTTATTTTTTCATTGGCAGACTAACTTTCAGATTTAAACAGTATAATAGTTCTATCTTTTAGCATGTTTTATTCTTAGTTGTAAGAGAAAGTTAGTTAAAAGCCTTGAGATACTTTTTTAGGCGAGAAAGCCTCTGCTCCAGCTCTGTTGTCAAGTGTGATGGAAGGGAAACTTTGCACTTCAGACTTTCACATCCAGCCTGTATAATGGGGTTAATGGATGTCACCCCAGATCTGTCCTTTTAGTACCACTCACGTCCCCTCTATGAAATTATCTATGAATGGTTACCACTTTTGTCCAAAGAGCAGTTACAGAGGTAAAAGCAGACGAACAACCAAAGAAATTCTTCTCTCCTGTACATCTCCCCTGTTCATGTTGCTCAGGTAACATTATGCGCACACATAAACACACACTGCACTGTAACTTCTCCCTTTCACTGCCTCTCTGTCAGCCTGTCTTCTCGTTTTGTCTTTTGCATCCCCCCTCACTGATCTGTCTTCCACCTTGTCATTGTGCTGTTTTCTGGCACTGGTTGTCAGTACGAACCATTCATATCACAATCTCAAACCGTGATGAGAGCACTAGACCTGTCACTTTCAAGTCCATATGACTCAAACTGTGCATCTAATGTGGCTCATGTGCACACGGCAAGTAAATGGGCTGCAGGTCGATGTGTGTTCTTCCTGCAGGTTCAGTGTCAGGTTCAGAACAAATTCTTTGACCTCTTTGACCCCTGATTTAGTCATGGCTTGTCCCGTGTTTGCACTGGTTATGTGGTGCTGTGTTATTTTGATGCTCACTTTAGATTGAATTTGTGTTTAACTGTACTCGGACTCTCTCTTCTACCACAAGCCCATTACTGCAGCTTCTTTTGTCATAGAGGTGCCAGACCCTCACCTGCGTCTTGAGAATCATTACCTGTCAGTAAATATAGCACTTGACAAAAAGTTTGTTGTGTCTGAACATAATTCATCCAATGTGGGAATGTTGGTTATAGTTAGAGGAAAAACATGCACAAGCACACACACCGGTGGTAACTTAGGGTTCAGTGTCTTGCCCAACAACGCTCAACTTATATACATTGCAAGTTGACTGGTTGGTGGAGGCAGTGTGTGTAAGTGCTAATGAGTTACTAAATAATAATTAAATCAATGTTGGAACCGTCCTCATTCACTATAGTATTAAGCGTTTTTCCAGGAGCTCATACCTGAAACCTCTGCTTCTACTAACTTCACTGTCTCACATTGTTTTCACAGATTTTCAGAAGAGCCGACAAAGATGGTAAGTGAATCCATTCACTGTGTTATTCACATTTACATTATTCACAATTTGGGCTAAATGTCCCTGTGACCAAAGCTGATTTTATAACCGCGTTAATGATGTTCATGCTGTGGTAGATGTCTCGGTTTCATATATTTACATGCAGCTTGCATCTTCAGTCAACCAACCACCTTTGCCTGTAATACTTCAGCTTCAGATTGTGTTTCAATACAGACACAATCATGTGAGACAGATATTTATTGTCTGAGCCCTCTAGTTCAGCAGGAAACTACAGAGTGGTAAACACTGTCTGCTGTCTGAGCTGCTGCTGCTGCTGCTGCTGCAGTGTGCTGTATTTTTAGCATGATGGGACATTAAAGTGTTTTCAGAGGGGAAAGTTTATATTGCTGTGTAGCTGTGCCAGTGAGCGGTTTGTTTATACCCTCTGGCATCCCATGTACCGCTACTTTCTTTTTCGTTTTATCCTCTCCACATTTCTCTCTCTCTCCTTTCCTTTTACATCTGTTCCTGCTCTATTCCTCTTCCCTCCTTCTCATCCTTGCCCTCCTCGTCTCTTTTATCCCATCTCTGTTGACAAAAAAAGAATTTAACTAATGAGGAAACAGCCTAAAAAGCTTTGCTTTCATAGCATCCAGATGGCCATTTGCTCTCCCAGTGTCTGTGTGTGTGTATGTGGAGAGGGTTTCTCTGCTGTCCATGCTTTTTACTCTCCTTTGCCTTCTCTCCAGCTACCAATACATCTCTCCCAATAAGATATCTGCTCATTCGGTGATGATTTTTTCCTCTGTTGAATTTTGTTTCGTTAGCTGTGTGTGTAAATTCCATTTATCTATTGAAGTTGGAGACTGTTTTGACAGATGATTTAACTCTTGATGGCATCGCTGTAGCTTTCATTCTTATCCCGCTGGGGGTTATTCAGAGACTTTATTGCGCCCTTACAACAGACTGTGGCATCAGCTGTCAACATTTTTATGTGTGCTCTTTCTCATTACCAGCTGCTTAGCTACACAACGTCAGTTTAGAAACAACAGAATGAGCCATAAAATGTCGTTCTAATCTTATCTTGAGTGCAGATCGGCTGAAACGATGATACAGCCACTCGTTCTCATCATGAGCGAGCTGCAGACCTGCGTTCAACTTCATGTCTATTGCGGTGTTCCCACACCAACTTCCCGTCTTTAAGATGGGCTGATAGAAGTGTGCTTGGGTTTGGAGCCACACTACAAAGCAAAAAAGGGAGCCTGAGAGTCAGTAAGGAGCAAAGAGAGAAGATGCATAGATGGTTATTATGGAGAAAGGTAGTTATTTGATGTATGGAGTGCAGGCTCAAAAGAAGGAACCATTGAGCACAAGCTGAAGAAGAGCTATTTTTATCTTCCTCCTCTCTCTCCTGGGAGAAGACCGGGGAACTGTTTTAATGAGCGAGAGAGAGAAAGGAGATGCTAACAGGCGGAGGAGAGACTTTTTAAAAAGAGAAGAAGGTGCAGGGGGGGAGAGATTGACAGAAGAAGATGCAGGAGGTGGCAGTCTAAAAGGCGGAGGCGGCGAGGAACAGAGGGAAAGAGAAAGAAGAGCAGGGTGAGGAGAGAAAGAGAAGGGAGGGAGTACGAGCGAGAGGCTCGTATATTTGACAACGGGGCTGTAATTGAGGTTTAATTGGCTGAATTCTGTCTTTACATTCATGACACACATTTCAGGCCTTCCTGCCCTCAAGCTGCTGAAACAGCAAGTCAGACCGTGTGTGTGTGTGTGTGTGTCTGTGTGTAAAAGCAGGCATCAGTATTGCAGCATCTACTATAAGTGCTTTAATGTACCTGAGCTTGCATGTGTATTTACTGTATTGTACGTGTGTGTCTGCATGTTTAAAGCCTCCCTGTTTTTTGCAGTTTCTTTACAATTAGCAAATCTGATTCAAAGCCATAGTTATGTAGCTGATGGAGTGTTTCAGTAGCCATTAAGTTTCTGAAATAGTTGCATCATTTGACAGCCCTTAGTTTTGACATATTGCACCTGCAGCAGCACTGTTGTTATGTCACAGTCCACTGAGATGGCTGTAAAACGGAAATGTCCAGTACTAGAAATTTATTTTATTGCTGATTGAATAGAATTAAATTATATCTTACTTTACTTTACAGACACTTTTTATCCAAAGCGACTGGCTTAGGGACACACCTGGTGGGGGATGGACTAAGAATCAGGGTTTTGAACCTTCAACCATCTACATCCCAGTCTTATTTATAGATGTTGATATCTTAGATGATTAGGTATATTTTAAGTATGCCACAGTGTAGTTTTCTTATTGTGTTATTACCAGTGCTCCTGCATTATAATATATATTAATAGTGTGTGATGATTTGTGATGTGTGTCCAATATCTCAGCTGATGGTATAGTTGACCGTTGAGTACTGTGCTGCAGGGGCGGATCTACACTCCTTGTTTGTCCTCTTCTAGCCTACATATGAAATATTCATTTACAAAAATATATAACTGTAAATATAATCATATGTCTATCTTGAAGACCCTACTTCACTGAGGAGGTCCAGCATTGTTGCCCTCCCTAGACCTCTTGCCACTCCTGTGGCCCCCTGAGTAAAATGTCCTCGATCCGCCACTGCTCTGATGATTGTGGTGAATGAGTGCAGCGGGGAGATATTGCACACAGCCCAGGAGCTCTCTGATTATGTGAGATAATTAAAAGCACTTGATTGGGTGACTCATGGGTGTGTCAGGTCTCTGATGGAACCTTTTCACACCTGATCTCATTCATTAAAGAGAAAAGATTCTCAGTACCTGTTGGACTTTAACAGAGACTCTGACACAGGGGCACATTCAGAAATTTGGAATGCGTGTTCTCTTCACTCAGTGGGTTGGGGTTTCTCTTTTTTTTCCTGCCTCTTGCCTTGTGACTCATTAGCCATCTGCTAATTATCGTCACAGTGTTTGACATAAAGACAGAAAACAGACGGAGTTTAGGGAGGCTTGTTTATCCATGCTGTCTGGATTACAGCATCCCGGCTAACGGCACACAGGAGGTTGCAGCTGCTTCTGTTTAGTGTGGCCAAAACGAGGTGCTCAGACTCAGAAGTGTTTTGCACTTCTGCCACCTGTCAGAGCTCCTGTCAGTACATACATTGTCTTTTCCTTGTGTTTCTCATACGGGTTTCTGTAGTCGGATTCTTTCTAAACAAGCTCTGTCTCCTCAGTGTGAAACATTTAATTTACCTCCATGAATTTCTTGAGTGGTAATTTGGCACATAGCCATGGGTAATAAACAATTAAGCTTTGAATTATTGTTGCTAAACGTCAGATTTAACATGTATCAGGACATACAGGAGGTCATGTGTGACAGGGAAGACATGTCCAGTCAATCTTCCTCCCACTGGCCATAACAAGCTTCTGTTCATGTCCTGAGGCTGCAAACAAAGTGACGCGTGTTTGCTGTGCCAGCATCCTGAATTGCTTTAAACTTGGAATCCCCTTTTTATTTATTTATCTGCTCCTACAAGCTGTTCCTGATGAATTTATCCTTTGCAAATCCCTTTGTCAGACATCTATGGTGCTTAGAAAACTGTCACTGTTGTCTGTGAAGAGTAGCTTCAGTATTTGCACACTGCCGTAAGCTAAAATATAATACAGCAGGATCTACCCTGAAAATTGGCTGCACTTTTTGTGACAGTTGTAATCATGTCATCACTAGACTGCAGTGTTCTCACTTCCAGGCTCTCTGGATTCAGGGTTATGTAATATCATTCGCTTTCTGGTTATAATATACACTTCAAGCTACTTTTTTTAAAGAGACACTGTTTCTCAGTGAGGAACCCAGTCTCTTTGATGAACAGTTGACCAAATCGTCTGTGCTTTCTTCTTCTTTATGAAAACCTGAGTGGATGCTGTGAAATTTTTATGAATACTTTGTGCATACTTTATGCATACTTGTTGGGATTTTCCTGTTTTTCAGGTTGTCCGTTTGCCTGTCCTGGTCTCATTACACAGGTCGTTGCTGAACTGAGTCTAATTTGGATCTGCAGATGCTAAATGTTTAACTTGACTGGCAAAGGCAAACAGCCACTATGTGGTCATTTCAGTTCTTTCATTTTTTAAACAAGTTAACTGATGATTAACATTTGTTCGCTTGCTGAGGGAAATAATATGCAGTTTATGCCAGTGGCACAGGACAGAGAAAATGCAACCTGCTCCATGTTCACTTGTTAGCTTGTCAGCTCCATTATTCACAATCTAACCCGCTGCACATCTCCAAGCCCGTAGCAGCGGCTGTTTTACACATATAGGAATTTAATCTATGAATAACGGCATGAACTGGCAGTTCCCAAATTAAACATCAATTACTCTGTTGTGATTTTTATTCACTAATTCCAGCTCAGATGCTTTTAAAAATATATTTTCTTCCTGGCTGTCAAATTGCTGTATATTTGTACACTAATAATATTCATCATCATGAGGCAAGCTGTAGGTGCGTAGGGATTTGTGACACAACTGTCAAGCCTTGACAGGAACACAGAGAGAGGCAACGAGGCACATTGATTAGTAATGAGCAACTTCACCAACGTAGACTACAGTTCAGAAGAAGGGAAATAAAAGCTGTAGGAAAATAAAAGCATGGGGCACACGTGGTGTATTAGAATGAGTGTGGGACCACTGAGTAGTGGGAATATAAATATATCAGGCGACTGCGAAGATTTTGATGAAGACAGAGCTCACTTTATGCTTGTCAGCAGAATGAATGAGACATAAATGCGTGATAGGCTCTTACTGGAGAATTTAGTCTATGGTTTATTCAGCAGCTGATTCAGTGACACACTCTAAAAAGCAGCCTGGCTTACATCCGTGTTTACTTTCTGTTCCTCAGACCTCTAGTCAACCAGAGTTTTAAGATGGATGACTCAGCACTTTTTAGAGAATTGGCTTCTTTCTTGTTGACAGTCCGATTTAGGCTGATCTCATGTCTTCATGCCAAATATGAAGCTACAGCCTTAGCACAACAACCTGGGGGGGGGGCTGGTGAAATAACACATAAAGAAACATTTTATCTTTCAGGTTTTGGATAAATCAACGACTACCAGAGGCAACTGATCTCAAAGTGACACAACAAACTTGAAACTTTATTTCCACTCGCGTCTAAATTATTTCACTTTCTGACTGTAACTGCAGGACATTGTGCATTCAAATGATCTAAATGATCGAATATACACGTACACGAAGTCTCCATCTGTTATGGATGTATGAGTAGAACGATTTGACTGAAAACAGTAAAACATTGGCCTCATTTGCACCATTGACTGACTGACTGACTCAGTCAGAATGGTGTCATGTGTATCTAAAGTCTTTCAGTCTTTAATCACTGACATTGCAGCTAACAAGCCCCAGAGTGCCACACACTGATGGAGATAGACACCAGATGAGAAAATGGAAAAGGGAGGTTCTGTTGGAATCTGGAGGGTGCAAAGTCATTTTTAAAAAAATTATTTTGGAGAGGGTAAGAATGAAATGTAGCATATGTCCCAGTATGATGGGATTGCAGCATCCTACTAGGCCACTATGATGACCTGCATAGAAAGGATTTCTGATGTAGGACACAGTAAGAAATTTAGGACGTGCTTCACTACCCTGCATTTTCAGATGAAAGATGTACAAATATGCTACAGTCAGCTACCCGCTTAGTGTAAAATCCTGGGCTCAAGTAATTGTGCTGTTTATATGTCTAAGACACATTTCAACGTTCAAAGTCCAAATCCATGACTGCATTTGCTTCTCGTGTGCTAAACTTACCAAACCAATTATTTAAGATATACATACATACGGTAGAATAAATAATAATATTCCATATAAAGTCAGAGGTTTGAAAGTTGTGTTGTACAACAGTTATCTCAGTGTCTTTGAGTTTGTTGGCTGCAGTGATGTGGACGGGTGGCTGGTTGGTCTCAAGTTAATTAAAAGTCTGCATGGTGC
>JAUMHF010000023.1:3222808-3240671 GCA_032359275.1 Microctenopoma steveboyesi | reverse complement strand
GTCTTTGAGTTTGTTGGCTGCAGTGATGTGGACGGGTGGCTGGTTGGTCTCAAGTTAATTAAAAGTCTGCATGGTGCGGGAACACTGAACTCGTATCCGATCTGTTGTGTACAGTGTTGGAATCGTGACAAAAAGAGAAGGAAAGATAAACTCTTTCTGTCTGACCTCACGTTTGTACTGCTGACTGATACGAAATGAACAGAAATGAAAAGAATAGTTTGGGTTATTTACAGTACTTGGAGTACTTTAGAGTTGTTGATTCAGACCTTTAGGCTCAGCCACCGGTCTAAAAACAGAACTGTTTGATCATCTGCAGGTGTTGCTGGGGATTTGGACTTTTCATTTAGAATTTGCAGGGAGTGACTTTGCTTTCTAAGTTTTAATATTTATGGACATGCAGTACACAGCATTGCTCCTGTCATTTTCAGCAGGCTTCAGATCTTAGCGGGAGGCCTGAATGCGTTAAGGCTGTGGTGCAGGAGTGATGTGCTGTGGAGGAAGGAAAAGGATTCTGTGCAGGTTTCTTTGGTGGCCCACAGAAGAAAAAGCTGGGGAGGGAGGAGACGGAGGCGATTGAAGTCTTTTTTGTTCACGGTCTTGGTCGTCTGGATTTGGATCAAAGACTGGAAGCAAAGGCGCCTTTTGAAGAAGGTTTCCTCACCTGACGCTTCCTGCCCTCTACTGGGTCGGGATCAATCCGCCTTTTTATCGGCTCACTCACTGGGCATATTTACACAGAATGAAAACTGCAGGATCACAGGGCTGAAATGGAAAGCTTTGGATACAGCGTTGTAATTTTATAAGGAGGCTTTTTTAAAGATAGGGGATTTGGGCATTTTCGAAATCATCAAAAATACACTGTAAAGGTTTTTCTCTTGTGCAGCTTCGGTTTTGATTCCCGCGTCAGTACATATACAGTATGAAGCAACCAGAGTTTTGCTTTGAACTTATCATGTAGATTTTCTTTATCATTTTGGGCAAACGGACAGCTGGAGGCCTGCAGGCCTATTGGCACTTTTCTCTAGATCTGTTGGTCAAATTCCCTCCTTTCAATTACCTGCCTTTTCTTTCCATCCTCATTTCTTTCCTCTCTTTTCTCGTCCATCCTCCCCCATTTCTCTACTCCGGTGGAGTGAGGTGCACCGAGGCTTCAGTGCTCTCTTGGCAGGTCTCCCTGACTGATCCACATTTGGCTGCACTGCTGAAACAAAGCTAAGCCTCCTGTGGGATTAGCAGGCATTTAGTACCCTCACCCCTCCATCACTCCTTTTCTCCTTTTCTTTCTCCTCATGTCAGTCCACATCCAACTGTATCTTCCTTTTCCACCTTTTCCTTTCCAACTCCTCCTCTTCCTCGCTCCCTTTCCTTCTGCTCCTCTCTCAGTGTATCCTCCAGTTTGTCCCGATCCCTGTGTAATCTTGTCTACGGTATCTCCTAAACTCCTCTCCAAGCAGATAGAGCTCTCCATGTGTGAGAGGAGGAACAAGATATAACACCAACACACGTGTCAACTCTTTATACTTTAAATCATATACTAAGTGGAAAAGACAACACTTTATTGGTAGTTTTGTACCTGCCTAATCACTTTTACTAAACCCCACTTGTGTCTTAAGCAGCCGGCCGACTACTGATTGATGTTAAAAGAAAGGAAAAGATTGAAAGCAAAGGCCACAGACATTATGAGTCTAAACAAGTCATCAGGAACAAAGCAAAGCCTTTAATCAGCCCAACCAGATTTTCTACTTAAGTGCCGGAGGTGTGGCAGGCAATCATTGATTCACTGATGTGACCTTTTCAACCACTTTCCCTCTCTCTCTCAAACACACACACACACACACACACATACACACACACGAAAGATCCTCTTGAGAATCTGAACAAACAAACTGTGATGAGATCGGAGCAGCACCATGTCCTCGGCAGATTACATTCAGTGATTGTGCATGTTGTGTTTGTTGGTATGTATACAGCCACAGATTATGGGTATTATAAAGTTTTTCTTGGAGAATTAAAAGAATTGCGAAGTTAAGAGTGAGTCAGCTGGCTGACACGACCACACAGACGTGGCTGTTTTCTACTGTGGCAGCAGAGGCACATTCAGAAAATGAAATAAACATTCATATGTCTAAAATGTCCGTGTAGAAACAGTTCAGCATCTCCTGTGTTGCCCAGGTGCACGAGACCGTGATGGATATTTGTGCCGTACATCGGCGCGTTCAGCATCATGTCACTCGTTTCACAGGATAATCGCCTCCACGAGTTCCTCGTGTGTAAACACACGAAAGAAGGAAAATGACCCCTTGTTAAACTGTTCAGATGTTACAATCTGAGCTGACTGTGTGGAAGAGAAAGTAATTAGGCATGTGATACCTGACAGGATGGGTTTAGAAAGCGGCTCTCATTATTGCGCCGTGAAGCATGCTTGTTACTGCACTGCACTATTAGCAGCAGAGGAAGTACCTGCCACACCACTTGAGGAGTGAGGTGCCTCGGCGTCAAAAAGTGGTGGGGTTACCATGGTGAACACAGCTACTGTAGATGAGTGACAGTGCTGATGATCAGAGGTGCGGCTGCTCCATGTTTGTTCTTCCACGAGCTTCACATCGAGAGAGAATCTAGCAGCGGCGGCTAATTCCTGACTTTTTCTCTCTTAATGAGCGCCGGTTGGGAGCTGCCACTCAGGAGAGGTTGTGTGTACTCTGATTAGTATCTGTGCACACCGTCTGTGTGTATTATTAGAAGAGCAGGGGTCTTCTGTAGTGAGCCAGAAAGCACCAGGGGGACACCAGACATGACATTTACATGCCACATAATTAACTGTGTGGCTTTGTCGGGTGTGTCTGAAAGTGTGTGTGTGTGTCATGTGCATAATAACACTGCCTAAAGGTCTTTTAGGTAAATTAAACAGTGGCAACATTTATTATGGTTCCCACAGTTTACTTTGTTCTTACCTGCACTGTTACGAGAGCTTGACAAACCTCTCGTGAACTAAAGTTGCAGCTGTGCTGTTGCTTACTGTGGTTTTATACGCTGAAAGTCCCAAGCTTATGCTACACTTTATGTTAATGCACATAAAGACAAGCAAGAGGCTTCATTCCCTCTGTTAGCATTAGATAATTAAGCAATGAACAAGCGGTTTACCTCCGCTCAGATCAAGTACACACTTACCCTAGTTACCACCTAGTTGCCCCTGGTTACAGCATCCCCTGCTCTCCTCCCATGCGGCCTTACGGACCTCTGTTTCCATGACATCAAAGCTAACCCCACACCGTCATCTCCCCCAAGAAAAATTCTTCTGCAAATGTCTAACAGTGCGTTGCTGAGGCCTTGCTTTCGTTCCTAACAGTGGTTTGTTGTTGTCCTTCAGGTGTTATTTGCACTCTTGGGACCCGCACAGCCATAGAATCCACTGGTCAGATTTAAACATTGCTTTATTTCCTTTAAGAGAGTTTTTATCTACAGCTGATGATCAGGTAATTCATTAGATCACCAAGAAACGTTACAGTATTCAAGCAGATTTTTCCGTCTAATGCCACATTTGTGAGGGAAAAGTTATTAATTTTCATTCATTTGATTCCCTTCACACCTGCCCTCGCATCACAGCTGCTCCCATATTACCGACACACTTCACTGATTTACTGTCAAGTTGCATTTAATATTCAGCGCACAGCTGGCATCTAGTGCAACATCTGTTACCTACAGACGTAAATCCACCTCACATCCGAATCGTTTCGTGGCCCTTCACGCTGCCCTCCACGCTGCCCTCCAGCCTGAGAGAAATTGTTTTCATATTTCTAATTGTAACATGGCTCAACAGTTTGCAGCATCGCCCTCACAGCGAGAGATCGACACGAGTTTAAGTCCCAGACCGCTTTCTCTCCGTATGGAGCTGGCATCAGTTTGCTCCTGGTTCTTTTTAAACACACAGAGGTCAGAGCGTGAATAAGATTATTTTCACTGTGTTCACAGTGATGGCTGCCCCATTGTATTCCCCTCTGTGCTAAACCAGTGCATGCTGAGCGGGCCTCCAGTCAACACTGACCCTGAAGAGGAAGAAGTACATGAAGGAAAATGAATACATTAACTTATGATATCTAACGCTGCTGTAGGGTCTGATGCAGGCTAAAGCTTTGCTATTTCCCTGCTTGATCTTAATATATTTCTCTGTGAAAACCTGGCACAGCTCATGGCATCAATAGAAAGTCACATGGAAAAGTCATTTTATTGCTTTTCTTTAAGGGCTGTGGATCTTTCAAGCTGTTTAGCAACTACGAGTACTTCTTTAAAAAATGTATTATTTTGAACTTTAAAGCATGTAGACAATTATAAAAATACTGAATATAATAATGATATGCAACTAGGGGGGTGATAGGTAGCACAGACTCTGTGAGAGGCTACAGCAACAACTTGACAAGTGTCTTTAACTGTGCAAGTAGTAAAACCAGTCACCGGAGTTCAGTGGGAGAAGTGGAGATTGACAGCGGCTGAATGACAAGATCTGCAGCAGCGTTCCTCCTCAAACCGCGACTGTTGAGCCGGTTTTCTGCATAAATTAGTTGTTGAATGTGATGTGATATTCAGCAAAGTCACACATATAAACAAACACAACATTACTGGTTGAACCACCTTTGCCAGCAATAACTTCATGCAAGTTCTTCCTGTAGCTGCAGATTAGACCTGCGCAACGTTCAGGAAGGACGTCTGAACTTCTTTCTCGAGATCATTCAGGTCTTAAGCAGTGTGTTAAAGCCCAGGATCTGTATATTTGTAGAAAAAAAGAAAATAACAAATTAAACTAATAGAGTTGCTGTGTGAATAACAGCATCATTAATACGCTAATATTTGATTAGTTCAAATTTACACCAATGTTTCTTACTTTCTTTTAGTATAACATTGATTCTATATAAAAATATAAATCAGTAAATTGTAGCACCTGCATCTTGCAACCACAGCTGTCCTCTAGCCTGAACACTGAGCAATAGCCTCCAATGTGCAGCCACCGAGCTGAAACGTAGAGCTGACAACACTTAAAGCAGCATTCAGCGTTTTTATTTCATCTCTTTATGACAAGATTAGGAAAAGTGAGTGAATCATTTTCTCCTCATTCCCAGTGCACATGACTCCATTGTAGTTAGTAACAGTAAATAGCATCTCCCAAAAAAAAGTTGATGCCTGTTATGAGAACAAATCAGTCTGCGCATTAACAGGATGTGGACATGCTTCTTGGCACCTTTGTTAATCTGCCGAGGCACCGGGGCGCCGTGTGATAACATTACCAACACAGAGGGCCAACAAGACACGCAGAAACAACCTCGTTCAGGGCAATGATGGACTATTATCTGCCATTAAACACCATCACGCCGCATTAAAAGAGCACCAATGTGGGCAATGGTAGTCAATTACTGCCTGGTGAAGTAGCATATCTGCCTGTAGCAGGAACCATAAAACACCATTTGTGCAAATGAGGGCTCCCCAAAGGGCTGATTGAAACAGGAGAGGCTGCCAACAGGTTTCAGGATGGTGGGAGGCGCCTGCTCACCCTCACTGGTGTCCTGATATGCTTCTATTATGTCCCATCACCAAGAATTGATCATCATTAGGATGGACCTCCCCCTTTCTCATACGCACAGAGTATATCAACGACACACACACACACACACACCTTTCTCATTGTGCCGCGTGCAGCCACACTCCTCTAACGTTATTATGTTCATCCAGCAGATTGATGATGATTACGTATCATTCCACTCTCCGCTGAGACAGAAAATAGATACGAGTGACTGATGATCATCTACTGGGGCTCATCTCTTCATCCACACAGACGCGCGGCGTATTGTTTACACACGGGAACTATTTGTCACTGACGAGACGGAGAGAGCATCATATCCTTCTCGTTTAGACAGATTATGAGCTTCATCTGTGTTTTTTTTAATAAAAATTAGGGGCCTCCTCGGTTTAGATACATCACACAGGGCGCTCGCTCGTGAATATGACTTTTCACTGAGCACCGTTGGTTTTGTTGGATTTCAAAGACCACAGTGAGGGGCTGCGCACGTCTTACTGTACTGTAGCTCATTACCTACAAATTGATTTACTGTCCTGCACTGTAGAACCGGTTCAAGGGCCTCTGTGCTGGACAGGTGTATTAAACCATGACCAAGATGATATTTATTGTGCGGGCTGTTGTCTGGGTGCCCAAACTGTATAGCGCCGTACGTCTTGTGCTGGCGTTATTACTGACCATAATTGAAAGGTGCTTAAATTGATTCATTCGTTTCAGCGCTCTGTGGAAATTCCTTTGCAGAGGCTGAAAATGAACGTTCTTCAGTGGTTACCCAACATTTTGATATGTTAAAGTTACATTATTAACATTAAAAGAAATTTTTAATTTTGTCTGTCAGAGCCTTCAAGTGCTTTTATGTCTCAGCCTGCGAAGCTGATAAACAACATTTATTATCCTATTCATGGTATTTATATGGTATTTTGTGTTGGGTTTGCAGAAGCAGAGCTTGTGAAGTTGGTGTTTTTCAGCAGGGATGCATGTTAGAAGAATCTTATTACAAATGTCTCTTGGTGGCCTTTGGACTTTAAACTCAAGCAATGTAGTGCTTGTAATGCAATGCAGCATGTTGCAGGTCAGCTGGGGACTTTTATTGCATTTCTTCTCCTCCTCACTTGCCTCCTTAATTGCCTGTTTTTTTTTTTTAGACGTTCACTGTGCTACAGTATCTTTGGTGCAGTAAGTTTCAAAACTCTTCCAGCTCATTTATATACTGCAGCAAAGGTGCATGCACAATGATGTGGGGCTCATTTAGTAGTTGATTACACATACGTAACTACTTGCACCCTCCAAAAGTAAGAAAGTGAGGCCATGGTAAAGTACAGTAAAGTTGCAAACTAAGAAAACTTTTTTAGTTTTTACTTTTCAACCAATAATAATTTAAAATCACATTTGTCAAACATGGTGTCACATGGCCTCCATATCATCATCCAGGTTAAAATGAATGATTGAACAGACACTGTCCTCCCTCTGTAAGTAAAGAGTGGGTGACCTAGTTTGCAGAGCTGTGGCAGGATGATCTTGAACTGCTGTCATGGTACCTAGTTTCCAGGTTTTTCTCTGAGTCCTCATGGATTCTGTGACAGAAACATTTAAAATAGATGTCTGCACTGAGAAGTTTGTCATACCGGACAGACACCTGTCATGGTGTCAGCCTTGTGTGTTGCTGTAAATTAGAACATCTGTTTATTGTTCCTGTGTAATTAGAGCAGTCCACAGCAGTGTAAGATTTTAATCCCAAGTTTTGTTGTTGGCCAACAGTGTGCTGCAGACCCATGTGAGTCAACAGCTGGGGATGGATTACAAATCCAGTGAAAGGGAAACACGCTTCTGATACTGTGTTAAAACAATGTTTCACGAAGAAGTGCTATGAGAGATGCAAACTATTATTTATGAATATACAGTGTATGTGTGTGTGTTCCAGGTGGGCTGAGATGATGGATAAGGAGAAAGGACAAGAGCTGACAGCTCAGTGAGAATCACTCCTGTCCCTCATCTATCAGATTGAACAGCTCACTGGCAGCCACACACACACACACACACACACACACACACAGACGCAGAGACACTTTCTTTTTCTCGTGGCTGCCGATAAGAATTATTTGCAAAAGTGAGATCATTTAGACAAAGTGGAAACTACCAGCTGACTCGATTCTCTTCCTGACGATACAGGTGATGAAGCCGTAATAGTGAGAGTGAGAGATAGAAAAAGACGAGACAGACAAGAAGTGGTTAAATCAAAGTGCTGTAAGAGAGACCGAGAAATGGGGCACAAATGTATGCGTGTAATGGTGTACGGAGAGAGAAAGCACTGATATCCTGAGCCTGAAAGAAGGGTCAATTCCCCTATTCTTGTTGCTATGACAACCCATCATGTAGCGCCCCAAAAATAATGATAAACAGCAAGAATGGCTGAGAGAGAGAGAGAGAGTAGAGACTGGAGAGTGAAAATGTGAAGAGGAAACGCTGGCTTTACATAAAAACATGATGAAATAATGTAAAACATGCAGAGACGGGCTGTAAGACACGCAGAGAAGGAAAATGCAGCGAAGGCATGCTCTGTTCCTCCTCCTCCTCAGTGTGTGTGCTGCTGTCTCCAGGATGTGGAGCCCAGCAGGAAGAAGGAAGTACTAATTGCTTCTCTTTAGTCTGTGCTGAGACTCAGAGAGAGAGCAGTTGGCGCAGTAGGTCCACTACTCTGACTCGGCCCGCACTGTCTTTATTTCTGCTCCTTGCACGTCACAAACTTGAGGGTCTGTATCAGTGAGCGTCTTGTGTAGTAAAGCTTCTGCCCTGGAGTGTTCAGCCTCGAGCCTTTCGCAGCACTGTGATGGTCCTGAAGTCAAGCAGAGGCTACATTCAAAGATGTGTGTGTGTTCCAGGTGGGAAGAAAACTATCCAGAAACTACAGTAACGCCTGCACCTGCTGGCGCTGTGTTTTAAACTGTGTGTGTGTGTGTGTGTGCAGACAGGCACAACACCAGCAGAACATACTGGATCCTGAGCTGCTGGTGGTGAGGTCACAGCCTAAACAGGGCAGAGGAATTCAGCCTACCGTAGTCTGGTTTGTGTGCTGTGGGAATAAATGCAGCTGTTTACATGTGGCCAAACAGTTTGTTAATTTGAACACCTCTATAGTGACTTTGGTAAAACACAATCATCATTTATACATGTCGCCGAGACACAAAGTGAGAGATTACAACAAAGGCAGCTGCAACCTGTTTCATTTAAAAGAAACCCCTTGAATCCACCCTGCTCACTAATAGCACACAGACCTGCAGTGTTTACTGTCAGGTTCAGTTCACTGTCGTTAGCATGGAAATGACGGGGTGCGTTGTTGGCATTTTCCCCACCTGTAATTTACGATTCCCCAGATGGCGCCGCACTTCTGTAGCCCCGCCTCCTCCCACGATTGGCTAAACAAAGAGGTTTTCAGTTGCATGATCGGCTGGTGATATTTTCAAAATGAAGAGCTTTGATGAAAGAAGAGGTCTGAAAATGTCATCCTGTTTATGACGCCTCCTCAGCGGGATATAATGACACCCCAGTGACATTACAAGGAAATGAAGCAGGGTTTCATTTATTCTGGATAATGTGGAGGGAAGATTTGTTTTTGTCATTGCCCAAACAATTTAAATGTTATGTAAAATATGTGATATTCATTCATTTATGATGCAGTCAGACAATAACAGCTTTTATCCACTTTGTATTTCTCATTCCTCCATTGACATGTATGCAGAACATGACTTCAGAGAGTCCTTCATCATGCTCACGTCAGTAGAAATGAATAAATACACAATACATTTTTATTATTTTTTGCAGTTTCCAATTAAGTTTGTAAGTATCCACACACACACATACAGGAAGATACAGGTGTATCAGTGTGATATACATCGTTGAATCTTGCTGCATCATTACATTAGCTGCATGAAATGAAAAGACTCCAAATGCAATCAGGTAATAGAATTCATTACGCTGATGAATATGATCAAATCTGCGTTGGGGAGTTGCTGGTTGTTGGCAGACCAGAGTTTCAGTGAGAAAGAACTGTGTATTTCTGAGCTCTGCTCAGAAATGTAGAGGGAGCTATAATAAACCACTGATAATGTCGATCTTCCCTCCTCTTAGACATTTTTGGGAAATAATTTGGGAACACAGCTTTGTCACACCAGTTTGGGAAATACGTTAATTCACCATGCATTGAGGTGGGAAGTAATGAGACTGATCCCCCACCCAGAGTGTACAGTTTTATGTTATGTCATTCTGGTTCTTTGGTCTATTTTCTATCTGTTCTAGTATTTTTTATTTGCTTTATTTTTGGATTTTTACCTGTGTACTTTGTTTCCCCTGCTTTTCCTGTGTGCTAATCTAAGTTAGCTGCATGTTTTTTAGTTGACAGATATAAAAGTCTAACTAGCAGCAGATGTGAGTTTATATATGCAGTTTATGTGGATCACAGTGCTTTTTTTTATGCGCTCATTATTGAGCCTAAATGCCTCCTGTGCATTCTGTGCAGGTACAAAAAAAAACAGATCACTGCACCAAACCAGTGATTCTCAGAGACACTGGTTTGTGAAAGGAAGTCACACCCATAACTCACGCAAGGAAATCACAACAACTAATCAGAAACAAAGTCACCACACATGCTGCGCAGTACATCAAATGAAGGAAACACTGCAGAACAGACATTTGTCTCGCTTACGTTGTGTTTTACCAGTCACAGCACAGTGTCAGTCGAGGCTTCAGGTACCACAATGCCAAATATTACTTTATCCTAACAGTCCTAATGGATCTTTGTGTGACACTGCCCACTGCAGCTTCGTCTCCCTCCGTGAATTCTGTTCTATCCCGTTTGTTTTGCTGCATTAGGAGTCTTTTTCATTGTGCACTAACGCAGGGTCACCATAACAGCACAGCATGATTAAATTATGAAAATCACTGTCTTAAATACACATGCAGGACGTCGTGTTCTCCAGATAAAAGCCACAGAGAGAGGGTTGAGCTAGTGAACCTGCTGATTCTGTTTTCGTACTGTACGCATCTTAACCTGAACAACGATTTTTGTAGTTATAGCCTAACAGGACGCCCTCCTAACAGCAGTAGGCAGACAGTTAAGTATAAAGTAAAAACACTCATACAAGGAGCACTAATGTGTTCGAATCCTACTATTTAAAATAGAAACAACTGCTGGAATATGATAATGTTGTGGGTTTGTACAGAACAGTGTTAGAAGTGTACATTTGTTTCAGAACCCAGAATCACCTCTTAGGTAGAGCAGTCGTCCACCATTTGTGAAATCTGCATTTGTTTTTCCATGTGTGACACTCAACCCCAGGTTGCTCCTGGTGCTGCAGCACCTTGCACGCCAGGTCTGTCGCTGGTGTGTGAACAGATAAGTGAGAAGCAGTGCAGGACATTCATCCTTCCATACTTGTATTTTGCAGCTTATGCACTTGAAAGCAGCGACTGCTGAAAGGTGACACATTTCTGTTTCTGGTTCCCCTCTTTAATAAAAAGTGCACGTTAAATATCTGTGAAGGTTCTCGGTCATGGTTATCTCAAAAAGGTTTTATCCAATCGCACGTTATTTCACGTTCTACTTCATGCGTCTTTGTTATTCAAGGTCTGCCTCAACTGCCACCATCTCTGCCCTGCGCAAGACATGACGACAGGGTGTGGGTCATTTCCATTTCCCACATCACAACAATTTCCTCCATCAACCGACTCAGTAAACAGTAAAATAATGGCACTTTGAGAAAAAAGGACTGAAACGCAGTGTTTCACTCAGAGAAAACTGCTCGTGACTGGCGAGTTTCCGCCACCTTCCAGAATGACATTAGTGAGGAGACAGTGGCTATTTTCTTAAAAGAGATGCAGGGTGAGTTAGTGGCTGGAGAACTAGAACTCACTAAATGGGAGGCAGCTGAAATCCGTGGGTGCTGGTCAGCGGCTGGGCAGGATGTCTGGTAAAACAGATAAAGTAATTTTAAGACGTATTTGTGAGAGGGTCATCATGGCCGTTAGTCGGGCGGAGTTAGTTAATTAATGGTTAATTGTGGAATTTGAATGTGTTTCTTCCGCAGTGAAGCAGGGTTTGCTAGTTTTCTTACATGTTGGTGCATTAGTGGTGTGTTACTTGAGAACTGACCGGGTTATCTGTTTGCACACAGTAAACTGGGTCACTGCTGAATTAAACCCCTCTACTGCCAGTGTTGCTGCACCACAGAGAGGCAGGTTAGAAACACTCGTGGCCATGGAGTCTGAATAAACAGTCAAGCCCGGGCGAACGGGGGAGAGCGGCACTGAGGCTGCGAACATAAGAAGTGGCATTTCAGAAGTCTGCCTCAAACAAACACGCCTTCTGTCGGAGAAAAGGTTATGCCAAGAGACGTCAAAAGTAAGCAGTTTCCGGAGGAGTTTCTTGTGTGCACCAGAAATCAGCATGGCACAACTTCTCCAACAAGAGGAGAGATAAAACATATGGAGAGACTAACAGGGAGGCAGCCTCAAAGCAGGAGGAGATAAGAGGAGCGCCATGTTGTGGGGCTCCTGGAAAGTTCTTGACAGTTTGTAGGCCGGTTTTCGAAAAAACCCAGTGAAGCCTTTTCACCTGAGCTGAGCCAACGGGCTGCTCTCTGGCTCTGCTGGCTGTCTGTCAGCCTGAGTCCTGCTGTCCTGCACTAGTGGAGGCCAAAAAAAAGATGCGCAAAAATAGCACCAGAAAAAACACCACCAAAAAATAAAAGAACAATGAAAATGAATACGTTGCTGTTGCTGAGAGTGAATTCATAAACATACACGTGATCGTGTAGCCGAGAAGCAGCGGAGGGGCGAACCTGAGAGCAGCACATTTGAATTCAGTCCTTTCGTAAAGCTGCAGTCCTCCTACCCCTGGTTTCCCAGCGCTCTGCAGTGGTCCCATAGCTCAACCTGCTGCATCCAGTCAGCTACACTCAAGGACAAACACACTTTGAGGGCGAGGGGATTAATATTTGATATGTGGCGCTGCATCATGTGGTGAGGCAGTCAGACACGCTGGCAAGCAGACACAGGATGGAGTAAAAGTCATGAATAACCTCTCCCTGATGCAGAGCCACGAGTCCGCCGCAGAAAAACTCACAGTGCATTACAGTTATGCAGCAAAGAGGTGCTTCTGTTGGCTGGCTGGGAGATCTTAATGCTCTGCAGTGTTGCTTGTATTTGTGTGCAGAATCGAACCCTGTAACCAGCAACAAAATCACACCTGTGTGGTCATTCAACAATCTGTCTATGTACTCTCATTAATATTAAAATATCATATGACACCACCGCAGGCTTTTTGGGAGCTCGCATTAATGGTGAGATGTGAGCGGCATGTTGAGGGGCCAGTGAAACCTTCAGTCCACGCAGACATCAGAATGAGGCAGTATGCTCCAAGGTGACTGACGCACGTCGGCTCCGTAGACACCTCGTTTTAAAAAGATCTTACCTTTGTCCACTGCAGAGAATGCAAAGAAAGTTGGAAGGCTCCCAGTGACATGGGCAGTGTGATCAGTCATTACACATACAGAGATTAGGAACAGATTTTGCACAGCTACTGCATGTCTGTCTGTGGAGATCACGCGTCACTGAACACTAAACGTCTGTGTGAACTGGCCTTGGAGCTTGAGGTGGAGTTGAGCTTTCATAGTGCCGTTTTCAGCTGGAGAGTATGAGCTATTTGAGAAAGTGATTGATCTGTTTGGAAAGCACTGATTAGTAGGAGAGATGCTGCATGGTTGGCAGAGAGCGTGAGTGCTTTTAGCTTCTTAACCACTCCAGCTCCAGCTGCTTATACTTGCAGATTGTTTGCTTGAACAGTCTTACACATGGGTTTAACATTAAAGAAATACTGTTACTGAAGGTCCCCTAACAAGCAGCTCTCGAAACGATCAATGCTTCCCAAATGTTCTGGAACAGGATCAGTATTGTGTGCGGAGACAGACAGACAGGAATACAGCTAAAGGTTTGTAGCAGACTGAGGCGCATGCTGGATTGATTTCACAGCAGCTTGAGAAAGCACTAAAGGCAGGAATTACACTGAGTGCGTGTGTGTGTGTGTGTGTGTGTGTGTGAGAGGGTGGGAACATTGTGCTTATTAAATGTCAGGATTTTTATAAAACTAATAATCTTCATATGAACCGTGGCATTAAAATCTTATTTAGAACACAACGCTGACAGTGACTTTAATAATGCAGGCTTTAACAGCTGTGACTCATATTGGTACAAATATAATACACGTCTCTACCTGCTTATCAGAATAAAGTTTCTCTGTGGCGGCTCCATGTTTAAAGATGCAGAGCTTCTGGCTTCTGTAAGATATATTGTGAAACCTGAGCGTTTCACCAGCGAAACACACGCTCACCTCAAATCTTGGACCTCCGACTATAAGGAACTATATAAATCTATCTTTATATGAATAAAATATAAAAGACATCCTGGGTCAAGAGGTGATTAAATCAGTACAGTAGCATCAGATAGACCGGGAGCTCTAATAACGGCCACTTTTGTCACTTCATACATTTTTTCATTCCTTCCAAAAGCAGCTGACGTTTACCAAAGTGAAGTTGTCTGTATGGTAGCTTAACAGCGCCACATAATGATGTCTAATACTGAGGCTTTTCAGCATCTCCGATGGAGCTCTGGACTCATTCAGAGGACGCTTCCCAGTCCTATAAAGGATTTCATGTGTGTCTTGCAGATGACGGTAAGCTGTCTCTGGACGAGTTCCAGGCGTTCTTCTCTGATGGCACGCTGAACGAGGAAGAGCTGGAGAAGCTGTTTCACACCATCGACTCCGATAACACCAGGTCAGCAGCACTACTACACCATAAATGCATGAGTGTGTGCGTTTACCTATAGCAGGAATATTTGCTGCATGAAAATAAATCCGCGTACAGTACTAAACATTTACGTGTGGCTCACTGTCACTTATAAAAAGGAGGAGAGATGCATGCAGCTCTTTCCTCGTTACACAGTGCACAGCGTGTTTTGTGCATGTTTGTGTGTGTGTGTGTGTGCGTGGGCATGCTCAGGATGAATGGATGTGATTTATCCTACAGCCAGGAAACGTCTCACCTGAAAACACAGCTCTTTGTCAAGTGACATTTTCAGTATGAAAATAAAAAAACAAATACTGAGAGTAGAGGAGATTAAAAACAGTAGGGAGAGTGGAAACTGAATAAAGTCCGTTTTAAGTCTCACACTTTTTCCCCACATCATTAATGTTTGCATTAATCTACCTGCTCTTCCAGGACATCGGCCTCTCTATGGCTACTGCCCCCTGAGACATTCTGTTTTGATTGGCTCCCATTAAATCAATTTATTGACCCTTTCCAATCAGCCAATCAGCCAATCAGCTCACCGTGCCTGCAATCAGGAGAAGTGTGCTGACACAGTGAGACCCGAGCAATCAAAAAGCCCAGCTCTGGTAATTTACACAACCTCTGAATTCTGCAGAGCTTTGAATGAAATGAAACCAAGCAGAACAAAAGCTGACCTTTATGGTTGTTGTAGAATTGAATTAGGTTCAATATATAATATATTCTTTTTGAAGCGGACCATACAGCCGCCGCCACCGCCATCTCTCTGACGTCTGGCCTCGCTTTATAAATCTTGTTCGCTGCAGTGGATGTGGTCAGAAAAGTTTCTACTCATTAGAGTTAAGTGGACTTGGCAGCCGCATGCCAGGCCTCAGCAGTATCATGTGACAGCAGATAAGGTTATTGATTGGTCTGATTAAAAAACAGAAATGACGGCGTAAGCATTTCCTGTTGAAGCAGGAAGTTGATGGATGGGGAGGAGGGAAGTAGCAGGCAGAGACTGAGCGCAGTCCCGCTTCCAGTCATTCGTCATCTGTCCCTGTCACTCTTCCGATGTAATCCCGTCTTCAGCTTTCTTCCCCTATCAGGCTCTTCTCTGAGATTTCTGGGTTTTTTTCCAGGCTAATCTTGTTTCCATCACAGCTATCGACATCGACATCTGCCACTCATTCCTGTCTTCACCCACCTTTGGCCTAAACTCCACTGCTGTTTTTGCTGGTGACTCGGTCCAAACTCCACTGCTCAGTGAAACTAAAATAAAAGTATTCCACCTATAAATGGACAACTTCCACAATTTTTTAACTTTCTTCAATGGTGGTTTTAGTTTGGGGAGTACATGTCTAGTGTTTTATTAAACATCTCTCTGCCTTTTTCCTATTATTACACTGTTTACACTGCTTCAGAATGAAAAGGCTCCACTAGCCGACACAATCTGAGTTTTCACTGGAGATTATGTCGTCTGGAGGAGCGGGTCGACCAAGACTACAACCTTATGGAGTGTGAGCAACCAGATGATGTTGCTAACAAACTCCTCCAGATGACATCATCCGGTGAGGTTTTCAGCTAGAACCCCCTTCACTGTGGATGTACTCCCCAAACTACAGTTCAAAGCTAGTGTTCATACCTGTATTTTCACAGGTGGAGCAATAGTATTCTGTGTGTGTAAAATCAGTGGAGTGTCCCTTTAATGTCCCGTGGAACAGAAGAATGCTGATGGTTACTGTCAGTGGTGAGGTAGAAACCCAAGGATTATCTTACTACTTACCCAACAGGTGCCTGCGTCTGCAGAGAACAACATAATTACTCGTTTGCTTCTTTATTGTAAATGCAGCCCACAGCTCTCACTTGTATTTTAGCCAAGTAAACTCTGTATATATATATATATATATATATATATAAATATAATGGTGGGTAAAACTAGGCTTTTGCTGGATATTCTGAAAGTCCATCTGTCACAGCGATAGATCGGGATTAGATCTTCCAGGCACCCTGCAGGAAAAATGAAACTACCGCTTAATAACATTTTGTAGGCCATTATTAAATCAGGTTGTGTAACGAGGTTCATCCAGTCAAAACAGAGCTTAAAAGTCTTTTTATCTGATATTTCAAGCATTCAAATAGAAATTAATCTAATTTGATGAGTGTTGTTTTTCCATATTGTGCAGTAATTTCTAATTAAGATGGACAGGTGGAGCCTTTCTGCGTGTCTCCTCCTCCGTCCCCAGCCCCACCTGTCAGTAGTAACATTTGTAACTAATGGCTTCTTCCTTTTCTTCCTCTTTCTCACCTGGTCAGTCAACCAGGGAAAGTCTCCTTTATATCAGTGACGGATTCTCTGCCAAATGAGTCCCCACACACTGAACCGAGGATGAATGATGGCAGTGGATTGATTCAGACTCCTGTCAGAGTGTCTTGTTAGATCGTTCAGTGCCTGCCAACCCTGTTTGTGTGTGTGTGGCTGTGGCTGCAGGCAAAAACACTTTCCTCTGTTTCTGACCCTGCTTTATTTCTTCTGTTTCCGTCCTTCCTACTTTCTCTCCCTCTGCTGCTCTGCTGTGATAGTAATGTTGATACTAAGGAACTCTGCGGTAAGTAGACCCGTTGCTTTCATTCCCTCTCTTGCTGGTTATTAGAGTACTTCTCCGTTCATTTGTAATATATTCATTCAGCATGTTTCAGCTAACCACTGCAGCTTGTGCTGTGTTCATTGTGAAATGTGTGTGTGCGCAGACTACTTTGCCAAGCACATGGGGGACTATGAGGGAGTTCTGGCCTCCTTGGAAACGCTCAATCTTTCCATCCTCAAAGCCATGGACTTTACCAAGAAGGTAAGTGTAGAGGTGTGTATGTGTGTGTTTTGTTGTGAGCGTGCAAGAAAGTGTTGAATTATTTATTTGACAAAAACCAAAAGCATAGAAACATTTGAACTGACACGCTGACGGATGTTCGGTTTCTGTGCGTCATGTTGTGTTACTACAACTTCCAAGCCTTCAGATAAAGGGTACGTTTCCATGAGAGTCGTTTTGGGAGAGATGGACGCCTCACTCAGAATGCAAACCTGTCGGCTTGACTTCTCCAAATGTTAGAGTCACAGTGATGTTACGTGTGATGTAACATCACGGCGATGGATGCTTTTAAAGTGAAAAGACTCAAAGCTACAATGTGCATCTTTTGACTACATCCGTCCAGCCCTCCCTCTTTCTGCTCCACTGCACCCTTTCATGCTCTACCCAGAACTACAGGTTCTTCATCATTATACTGCAAATAAACGGCAACGCTTCAGAACGCCTCCTGTGACCTTGCACTTACACTGCGCGTTGTACATCTAGGATATATTGTGTCTGGTATGTGTTAGGCAACTAATCTCACAAATACAACGACTGCTCGCTGTTTCGCTTTGGTTCTGTCCACGTGTTGTTTGCTGACTGTGAAACCCACCTGGCCAACACCAAACACACAACGA
>JAUMHF010000023.1:3211975-3222708 GCA_032359275.1 Microctenopoma steveboyesi | reverse complement strand
GCTGTTTCGCTTTGGTTCTGTCCACGTGTTGTTTGCTGACTGTGAAACCCACCTGGCCAACACCAAACACACAACGAAGCAGCTAGAGAGCAGCTGTGAAACACAGTGGAGCATTTAGGAGGTGAACAGACTGATTTTCCTCTCAGGAAGTGGTAGAGACAAATAACAGAATTAGAGAGAGGCAGTAATGGACCTAGATTCACCAGGTGGCAACAAACATAACTCCAGATGAATAATAATGTTGCTCCATAGCTGCAGGATGTGTAAATAAGCAGTAGCACATTCAAAGGTGATCATAGAGTATATGTGTCTGTATTGATGACTTATTGTTAGTTGAGGTGATGAATGGCTCCGTCACCCAGAAAGACTTTAACAGAGACCTAGTTGACAGCAAACCTAATCTAACTTTGCTGGTGAGCGCTACACGCTCGACGTAGCCTAATTCAGCTTGTCTACCATCAGGAGACGAACACACACGGTTTCTTTAAATGTGTCCACACTGCTATATGTGTGTGTCTCTTTTACGAGCTGTCGAAATGCGGCAGCCGAGTGTTCACATTTGACCTGCTAAATGTATAACACAATTTACAGTGGGTCCATTCCCATATATCATGTTTAATGGTGTGTGCATGCAGGTGCACCGCGGTGTGTGTGCCACAATACTGATGTTATGCCAAGTTTCTCCTCTGTGTGTGTTTGTGTCAGCGTGTCAGCTGGAGAACAGTAATGTGTTATCCTAGTTTTTCCCCTGTGCTATATATAGCAGCTGGTCCATAGCCACACTTCAGTATTCATGTTCATGTTAGAGTTCTGGTTCACTGTGTGTGTGCGCTTGTGTGTGTATATATCTCTATCCACCAGCTTTGTCTTTATCTTTCTTTCAGCTGCAAGCCATTCAGCGGCACACACACACACACACACATACACACACACACACACACACACACTTGCCCTCCTTCCCATACAACCTCAGGCTAGTTTCTCTCTAATGAGCAACCATTGTTTAATCAATCAGTCAAGTGTCTCTCTTGTTCTGTTGCTGTATCCCACGTGCTCTCTCTTCTCACTCTCATTCATAGTGTGCTCCTCTCTGAGACACTCTCTCTCTCTCTCTACCTTTCTGTCTCTGGAACGATAGCTGACATCATTATATTGTGTGTTTCTGGCAGTGTGTTAGAGCTCTAACAATACTGTGAAAGGAACTGACCGGCTCAGAGAGCAAAATAGCCAAACTGCTGACGAGTCAAGTATTGATGGATGATGTGTGTGTGTGTGTGTGTGTGTGTGTATGCGGGCTACTTTACTGCAGAGAGTTTAAAGTATCTTTGTCTGTCAGTCCTTTAGCATTGGTTTTCATCGACTCCTCCCGTCTCACTGTCTCTTACTGTTTCACTCCCTTTTTTTCTGCCTCTGCGGTTTTCTAATGCAGACTTTGACCACTGCAGCTGATTAGGGAGTTGGAGCTGTTCATGAGCGCTCATTTTAATCTGGGAATGTTGAAATTTTGTTTATCTGAAAGTGAGGCATTTAGGAGACATTCTGCCAAGTCAGTTGTCAGCGTCACATCACAAAGGTTTTAATGGTAGACTTTTTGGTCAACTCAGTGGTGCAACTCAGCCTTGCTGCCAGTTTTTCACAGTCCCTGGTCATGCTGGAAAAACATTTCCCTTTTGGGTGCTTTTTCCCTGTATCTGTTTATATTTTTATAGATTAGGTTTATACAGTGGTTCCTGTGTTTTTTTCACACTCTAATTCCCTCCCTCTGTCCAAAGACATGCAGTAAGTCAGCTGGTGACTTTAAATTGCCCATATGTGTGATTACGAGCGTGAACGTTTGCCCGTCTCAGGTTGACACCCTGTGATGGACTGGTGACCTGTCCAGGGTGTGAACTCTGTCTCTTGCCCAGTGACAGCGTCCTCGCTCCATCGCACTGTGACCCTAACAGGAAAAGTAGCTAGGATAATGTATGGATCAATTTTTTTCATGATTTTCTGAAATCATCTTACACATGTTTGTCACAATCAGCCAGTTGCGTTTCTTGCACTAAACATAAACTTAGCTCATAATTTTGCCTGATATCTTACAAATCTTTGAATTAAAAATAAATTCCTGCACCTGTGTGGTCACAGAGAGGAATTTATTTTACCTTTATTATTTTCTATGGTCTATTGTTTCAACTTTTTTTTATTTGTTGTTTTTAATTTCACTTTTAAAAAAGCCTACTCTGATACATTGCCACAGATGATCAAAGGGTTCAAAGTTGTTGTATCGCTTCAAAACAAGGGGCCCCAAAATCCAGACAACTAAAATAATTTCAAGCCAGTCTTTGGGCTTTTATAGAATTTGTCATATCACTGGAGCAACACTATCAGTGTTTTATGCCTTCTGAGGGGTTCCATCTCAAAAGCTAGAGCTTATCAGGTCCTCAGTAAAAGTGGGAGTCTGCCGTGTGAGTACTAATCCACAAGTGGGCATAAGAGCTAAAGTCACTGGGCTGACTGAGATACAGCAGCTGAATGTGTTTCAATGAAACATGACTTTTTAGCATCCTTTCCTCCTTTTCTGGTCTTTGCTTTCATTGTAGCCTTATTTTGATTATTTCTTTCCTCACCCTGCCCTCATCTACTGTCTCCCTCTTTCTGTCAGATTCAGAAAAGATGCATCCAACATTGCGCTGCTGTAAGGGCTATTTTGAGACACCACCCGTGAAAAACCCGGAGCGAGTCATGTTGAAGCAGATGTGGCGAGTGGGTTGAGGTAAAAGACAGAGCGTGATATTAGCTTGAGCAGAAGGCTGTAGCCTGAGACCTGGCCTTTTAGAGCCCAGTGAGAATTGATTAATTCACCATCCGCCTGAATGAATAGAGACAGAAAGAAAGACAGAAAGAAAGAAAGAGCGGGGAAAGGAAAGTAGACTTTGTACTCTACAGTTACCCGCCGTTCTGTGCTGCAGCGATTTCTTTTTCTTTTTCTTTTAAAGCACTTGGTTGGAACCCAGGGGCAGTTTGCAGTGAGAATAAAACGAGCCTTCACAATATTCAGCTGAAATTTATACCCCAGCAGTCCTGGCTCTGTTATGTTGCAGATACCTTTCCAAGTTCCTGCAACGTAGGACAGTATGCATACAATTACAGATTGAAGGCTGCCCCTGGTAAATGTGAAACAGTAGCCAACAGGCTACCAATGTGCCTGAAAATCAATGTGTGTCTCTTGAGAAAAACTTTAATATCCACAGCTATGCTGTGCAGCCGGACAGACAGATACTTTCAGTCTGTGTCACCATCTCTCTCCATCATCCCCCTCAGGCTCCCAGAGAGACGACAAACACTCTAATAATTCATGCAAATGCTATATTTCATTTCAAGCTGTTGTTGCCGTGCTTCTTCAGAGGCTCGTGAGATTCTGTAAATGAGATGATCCTAAAGTAATTAGTGTTGATTAATAAACTCAAATCACCTCTGACATCAGATCAGTCCAGTTACCTGTAATTATCCTGCTAATTCACAAAAGAAGGAGAGGATATTATAGGAGAGATACACAATTAATGTTAGTTAATAAAATAACACAACTGCAACAGAAGCTTGAGTGTCTATTATCTGTGCTATTTCTTGCATGCACACTTTATTGACTCTACCTGTTCATACAGAACAACACAATATACTGTACATCTGCTATATGCCACAACATCAGGAAATATATGTTTGGTTTTATTATTGATTTACAATCAGAACATTTCACCTTTTGGTGAGAACAGCATAGCACATAATACAGATACAATCTATGACATTAAGGAGGCTAAAGTATGCACAATTTTACATTCTTGATTTTATTTTGAGAATCTGAAAATGGACTGAAATGGTTTTGGATGATTCTCAATTCTAAAATCTGCTTATAATAGGTCTCTATGCAGGACCTTTCTGACCCTCTGTGTGAAATGGATTGTTGTTGCAAGTAGGCAGAGCTAAGGCTGAAACACACAGTGACTGAAAACCGATGAAAATGCTGGTTCCAACAGGTTTATTACATTTCTTTTCTATGGGTAAATAAAAGTCATTTTCATAATTGAAAAAATACTTTCTGCGTCACACAGAAATTTCACAAACATAAAAATAAGGTTGTAAACACTGAGACCAGATCAATTTGACAAGAGCTGTACTGTACGTAGGTTTTGAGGAAAGTCCAGAGAAAGTCCCAAGACCAGCGTTCTGACACATATGTTTCTTTTTACGTGATGATACTTGTAATCTTTAATCTGATGTACGTGCAAGTGTGTATATTGTTATTGTATTCATTAGAATTACTGTGTACTTTGGTGTCATTCTTGAATTTCCAGGGATCAAATTGCAGAAGCAGTAACTATTACAGCCCACTGAGAACTATGACACTGTTGGCGACATAGATCTTGCTTGTGCATAACATGCAGTGAGGTTATTTTAGGCTTAAGTGCATGAATTAAAGTGGAACTTGCCAACAGTCAACTGTGTTTTCCTGTCCGTGGTCGTCAAGTTGTGACAGTGTGAAACTCTAAACTTTTAAAAAGTTAGAGATTTAGAAATTTGAAACATCCCACTTTAGCCCATGTTACATAGCATCACCTAAAGAGTTCTTTGCATGCTGCTATGGTGACAGTTGCCATGGAGGCAGGATACTTTGGAGACAGTTGTCATGGAGATGGGTCATAGAGTTGATGTCAGTCTACACTGAGCCAGCTTGTTAAGACAAGAGATCACTTCGCAAACTTTTACCATAGTTTTGTTTTCTCAAGCAGATCCCACTCATGTCATCACCGAGCATCAGATGGAGGACAGACTGTGGGCTTCATATGACAACTCTGACAGCTTTACGTCAGTTTCACACTGTACTGTAGACCTTAATTTAGCAAAAAGATAAGAGATGTCATCAGGCATCATGGGCAACAAAGAAAGTTTCAGAAAGATTTTAGGAAAGGAAAAGCTGACAGATTTTGAGAAAGTCTCCTTCTCTCCATGCGTCCTTCTTAACTACAGTAACATCTTAGGCTGTTTCCCACATGAATGCTGTGAATGAGAACAAATATCTATTCCACCGAGACGAAGCAAATGTGTAGGAATGCTTCAAATCCAGTGGTGTTTCAACTAGTTATCCTTTTTTTCCCCTGAATGATTTAATGGTGAATCAGAAGTGGTTCCAGAAAACAATTTTAATTGGCTCTCTAGCAGGTGGGGATACACGCTATCCCCCTCCTGCCCCCTGAGAGATGTATGATTGTGCGTAGAGAGCCGAAACAGACAGCAGAAAGAGAAGAGGTAGAATTCATTTTATTTTCTGTCCGGTCTGTCCTGTATAAACGCTGCGTTTAATGAGCCACTCTCGTTATCATTTTATTGTTTCAAGCTATGCGGAGAAAGCCGCCTCGCTCGTCAACAACTCACTCAGACACAAACACACGCACAGACACGCACAGTTTCTGCCTGAATAAAATCTTGTTAAGCCTGTCTTTTTTTCACAATCTGTTTGGGAAAATTGTTTCACGCTGGTGAGTGACCCTCCGCGAGCTTTTTAGCTGCTTCTCATCTGAATCCACCTCCCCACCTCCTTTTCCTCTCGCCTCTTTTTTCTCTCATCTTCTTCTCTTTCATCTGTGCTCTGTTGTCCTCCTCCAACCCCCAAACCATCACACCTCCCCCACCTCATCCTCTTCATCCTCTCCTTTCTTCATGATGATTAAGGTGAAGCAGATCACGGGGTAGAGGGAAATGTTTTGGTCCACACACAATAACGCGAGGAGGACGAGGAGTGGAAGACGGGAGGAAGATCAATGGAGGAGAATGGGGAGAGGAGAAAGGGCAACGGGGAAGAAAATAGAAGAGCAGATTAAGGGAAAGGGGCTGTGGAGAGATGAGTGAAGGAAAAATGAGGATGGTGATGAATAAAATGAAGCAGATGTTGGTGTATAAAACCTCTCAGCTCAGTGAGTAGGTTCCAGATGATGTTGGTGGATCACTTTGTGCAGCATTATTAAGAGTTACTGTGATATTGGATGAAGGTTGTGAACTGTCAAACCTCTAATGATAAAAAGACAAACTAGAGTGGAATACATTAAAAAGTCTGTTGATTATTCAATTTAAAAAGCGTTGTAAAGGTAAATTCAGGGGATACAGTAATTTACAGATGTGCTATGGAATTGGGCTGATTTGATGAGAGCTTGATGATTTGAGAGTTTGATGGGGAAACGTGGAAAAAGAAATGTGCGTGGGGTCATTGAAAGAGCGGGTTGAGTATCTGTTACTTCCCTCAGCCAAACAACGCTGTTGCTTTAATAATGAATCAGTGAAAAGTTATTGCTGTTGAGATCTGATTTCATAATGCGCACTGTGCAATTAGTGTGGGCACATTTTGAGCTGTTGTTAGTGACGCATCAGGCTTCACCAGTGGAATGATTTTAATGCACATCAGAAGCTGCAGGACAGGTCGGGGTTCGCACTAGCAGTAACATAGGACAGCTAAGCCTGAGTTACAGAAGATTCAGTAAACAGTGAAGGAAGTCTTAATAGAAAGCAAGAGAACAATATATGCAGCGTATGTGACATTTTATCTTGTGAACGTGAGGGCAGCTTGGATGGGAATAACAGACTCCGACACTAAAAATGAGAATTGCTGCACGGAGAAAATAGAGGATCAGTCAGTGTTTTCTTTCCTCCTGGTTGATGATTCTGTTTCCAAATGAAGACAATGGACATTTTAAGGGGGGACAAATCATAGTGCATCATATATATTTATTTAGATATATATGCTCTATTAGGACATCTGAAATGATATCTGGGGACTTGTTGCTTTCCTTCACTACAGTGTGACAGCTCATTTGCTCCACGGTGTGTGGGGAACTTTATAAAGTACATACATAGCAGGTTTAATAATTACAAACTACTGAAAGTCCCCAGGTAATTTCACTGGAGTGCACAGGCAGTGTATACTCCTGGGTATATTTGTGTATGTGTTTGTAAGCCCTGTGTGTGTGTGTGTGTGTGTGTAGATAACCATCTGGTGCCAGGAGTTCGGTCTGGAGCATTCCTGCAATCACAGCAGCCTAGAGACTCACACATATGTAATTAATATTATATAAACCTGTGTCTGTAAGTGGTGTCAACCTGGATGACAAGTGCATGCCTCTGCCTCTAAAACCTGGTGACCAAGGTTACGGTTTCCCTGGAAACCAAGGATGAGGATGCTGTAGCCAAAATTCAGGATATTAAAGAAGTAAAGTTAGAGCCAAGGAGTGAAGAGAGGACGCAAGCGAGGGGGTTGATGATAGCGAGTTGGGGTGAGGAAAGATTTTCACAAAGGACAGAGATAGAAGAGAGCTACAGAACGAGTGGGAAGATGCTGAGAGAGAAAAGTGATTGGTGGAGGAGGAGAGAGGATCATAATAAATAAGAGAAACTAATTAGGAGGACAAAATAAAAAGTGAAGGAAATGTAGGAGGTGATAATAGAATAAGAGCCTGAGATAGGTTGAGAGGTCAGACACAGTGAGAGAAAGAGGTGAGGGAGGTGAAAGATGCAGCTTGACATCTTTCTCACGGCTGCCATTACTCTCTGGATGATGGGGAAACTCAGTGAAACTGATTACATGGCTGTATTTCATTACTTCACGCCAAGGCATTCCACTTCTGTAAAGCCTAGATTATCTCTTTGCACTTGCGTACGGCTGAGCAATGACAGAGCTAGCGCTAACACAAGCTCTGTCATTAGTTATAGATGTGGGCAACCTTAAGACTGGTTCCTGTAAAGGACCGTGCATATGTACAGACTGTACATACCATGGTGTGTTTTGACTTGAAACTGATGGAATTGAACTTTGTAAAATTACTTTCTTTTATCTTATCCTCAGTTAGGTCTTGTAGTTCTACTTTCAAGTGTCAACAGCCATTTCTATTACTGTATATCTATTACACTCCTCCTCCAAAGTTTCCCATCATGCAAACAAGGACTTTCAGGTAGTACATAGTAAGTGGCTTTTTTGATGGGGCAGCAGTTATTTTTTCTAACAGCAGACCAGCCCCTCCCCCCGCTGTATATCACTTACACCAGCATTGCAGATATGAGTATTTCCTGTATTTCCTCTGCGCTGGAGCAAGAGGTTTACATATGCACTGTATGTTTGCTTATCTGTCCCGTGTTTAGGTTCGGTACTGTGCAGAGCAGAGGTGGACGAGTCCTCAAAGTATGCGTCTGACTGACAGCGTCCTCAGTGTCTCCCACTACTGTTAATAATGTGAACATGAATAATTTGTGTGAATGTGTGTGTGTGTGTGTGTGTGTGTGTGTGAGAGAGAGAAAAATAGAACTGGCAGAGTGTGTGTTGTGTTGTCAGCTGAGTGTGTGTTGACTGATGAGGTTTCACCCAAAGCATGAATAATGCAGTGGACTGTAGCAGCGAGAAAGGAAGTGTGTGTGTGTGTGTGTGTGTCTGTGTGTGTGAGAGAGAGAGTGGTAGATGGGTAATTTGGTAAAATAGAGCAGAGTGAAAGTAAAACACACAAATTAAATCTCAACACAGTGTAGGTATACTGCTCTTTATTCCTTTCTTGCTCATCCCGTTCTTTCCCTCCTCCTGCCTCCTACCTCTCCCCTCTTCTCTCCCTAACCTGCAGCAGCTTCCCTCCCTCCTGCTGTGTCTCCCCGCCTTTTACTTCCATCGTCGTCCTCACCTCCCTCCACTCTCTCTGAAGGCAGATGAAGCTGGCGAGATATGTGAAGAGTCTGTATGTTTCTGATGGCTGTTAGTGGGCTCGCCTTCTGTTTAGAAACAAACTCAGGCTCCCTGCCTGCTGTGAACCACGTCCACACTTCCAACAGTCAAATCCTCCAATAAACCCAGTGTCTGGTCATTTCTTCTTCTTTTTATAGCACCCTCCATCCTGATTGCAAAGGCCGAAAATGACTCTATTATAAAGAGTTAATATACATTTTTAAAATAGGAGCTTTGTTGTCTGTAAGATGAATATTATGAACTGTCCAGCTCTAAAACGACCCAGAGGAGTGTTAACGTAGATTGGGATTATCTAATCTCCTAAATGCTTCAATTTACTGCACAGGGACAACAGCATTATCATCCAACCTGCAGTTACTTCAATATGTTTACGGCTGAACAGCCTGGTGACTTAATGGGTTAGGCGTCCGACTCGGATGCAGAAGGTCGCAGGTTCAAAACCCCGTCTGACTTCCTCTACCAGGTGTGTCCCTGAGCCAGACACCAAGCGCTAGCTTTGGATAAAAGCGTCTGCCAAGTAAAGTAAAATACATGACAGAGGTTTGTTTTAAACATGGCACAAGTGACTGTATAAGTAAACTGTAAAAGAACCCAAGTTTAAGAAATTAAAAGTCATTACCAGAAGCAGCATTAACAACATGTGGAGCAGCACCAAAGCAGATACTACAAATCTCATATAATGTTTATAAAATCCCAAATAAAGTTTCCTCTGTAACTGTAAACTTAAAGATACTCCGCCACACATTAAAATAATATTAACAGTGAGGCAGCAATGAAGTTTGTCGAGAGAATAGCTTGAAGACACCTTTGTTCAGCAGCTCATCTGTCAGGTCTGCTACCACAGTCTGTCCTGTGTGAGCGTGTAAAGGTGTGTGTGTCTGTATTCAGCCTCTGTGTTAGCTGCTGCTTTTTGAATTGAATGCTGAATCTGATCTTTCACCTCTTGGTCAGATTTAGAGTTCTCAGCAAACTACTTGTTCCCTATTATTTACTAGCTTCACACCAACTGTCCTGTTAACTGATTCAGGCAGAGAATAGATGTGTACAGCACGGACCTCGCGTGTGTCTGGGCGTGCCCATGCTCATGTTAGTGTCCTGCTAATGGACAGGTAGTAGATGTCTCTAGAGGAGCAGCAGCAGGTGGTCGGTCTACCACTAGTGCTCAGCAAACGTTGTACACACGTGGTTGGACTCTCAGTGTTCTGTTAGCGTTGCAGAAAATGTATCTTCATCACACGAGGAATCTAAAAACGGTACAGTGAACAAGGCGGGAGCAGAGGAGAGTAATAACCAAAAGAACTGGGCTGTGTGACAGTGTGTGGTCTAACTAAACTGTGAGACTGTGTGAGAGTTTCTGATAACTTAGGGGGGCAGCAGTGAGAAGATATTCAAAAGGAATATGTCTATCTCTTTTAGAGGTCTGCCGCTAGCTGCAATTTCCCCCATTACTGCAAAATGGGCGTTGCTTAGAGACATATTGACTGAGGTTGCTAGGATACCATTTTAATTGGTTGATGTATGAAGCTGAGAGAGGATTGTGGGGGTTTTCCGAGATAGCGTGCCAGCCAGCGAGTTGTGCTGATAGAACCTGCTGTAGCGAGAGTGTGAAATAAAAGTGGAAATGAAAATGAAAATGAGCACAATATCTTATGGGAGACTTGCTGCAACACAAGCAGGTTCTTATTAGTTGCCATGGCAAAAAAGATCAAATCAATAAAGACTAATAAAAAAGCCAAAAATAGGCAGGAAGTCTCAAGAGAATGCACCTTGGTAAACTGAGAACGTAGCGTCTCAAGCTGAAGACTATTTGAAAGTAAGTGCAGGACCAGAGACTACAAACTGTGCTCTCTCCTCTCCTCTCCTCTCCTCTCCTCTCCTCTCCTCTCCTCTCCTCTCCTCTGCTTTCCTCTCCTCTCCTCTCCTCTCCTCTCCTCTCCTCTCCTCTCCTCTCCTCTCCTCTCCTCTCCTCTCCTCTCCCTGC
>JAUMHF010000023.1:3199109-3211875 GCA_032359275.1 Microctenopoma steveboyesi | reverse complement strand
AAAGTAGGTTCTCTACTCCTCTTGTCTCACTTGTCGCTTTATCTCCCTGCTGTGCGATAACAAGAGTGCTCCTCCTTCTGCTGTAGCTGCTGAGCCATTCACAGAGGGGTGTGCAGACCAAGTGTGTGACACTTTATAGGAGAGTATGTGGGGCATAACTGTTTTCTCCTGGTAGAAGAGGGAATAATGCTGCTTATTTTACTTTTATTTTGTAGGTCTTTCAAAGTTGTTGCTTTTTCATACAATTTTCCACCTTTGTGAACGATCTTCTATTGAACTGCAGAAAATGACCCTGAAATTACCCTTCCTAATGAAACTGATAATAGCAGAAATAATAGTGTGCAGGGAAAGAAGTAGGCCACCAAACGTTCATGTTAAAAAGTGTGTTTGCAGAATAACAAGAGTTACAGAAAAGCAAAAGAATAGACATTTCTGTTGGATTACATTTTCAGAAGCCCACACCATACCACAGTAATCATGTCCAAGCAAAATGCGGATTCGAGGAGGTGCATTGTATTAAATGTGGTTTTGTCTTTGTCCCTCTGCTTGGCCTTGTTTTACCTGCTGGATGGACTGTGCAGGAGTCTGGAGGTGGAAATGATATTATCACACTGTGTCAGAGTGAATCATGAATTGTTTACTGAATGAATAATAAGACAGCTACACGCAGAGGGATGTGCCTGGTGAGATGAAAATCGCAACTCTGTGATGTGACACTGGAAATCCTGTTACCTGCAAATCCACCTTAAAGGGGCAAATTCGTGTTGCTCACTCTCACTATCAGATTTCTCCCAGTGTCAATCTGAGGTATCTTTGATAACTTCAAATAAATGGCTCAGGTTTTTTGAAGCTGGTCTTAAATAGGGTTGGGATAGATCTGAAACTGAGGGCAAAGCAGAATGGAATAAAAAACTTATTGTGCTACTGGGAACCATTGTGTAGAGAAAGAAAAGAAGACAATTATCTGAGGAAATACGGACAATAATCATTGCCAAGCAGGGTCAAGACAAACCAACTGTAGGTAAAGCAGGATAGACCATCTTCAAAGGATCCATGGTACCCAGCCACTCAACAAATGAAACTTGACTTTAATCAGTTATTTTGCTGACTGACGGAATTATTTTTAATTACAATTGAGCACAGGAGATTTGATTTTAATGGTGACAAAAGGACAAAGGAAAACATTGTCCTATCTCACCATACATCAGTTTCTGAATAACACTGGACTCCACTGGACGTAGCTAAAAAGTTATGACCCTTGTTTTGCAGCATCTGGCACAGTGAGTCTTGAGATTACACAAGGAATAGTGAAATGTGGAGAGAAACAGCAACAAGAAACAGCTAATGGCTCCTCCAACAAGATTATGACTAAAACATACATTTAAAAGCTCTAGGAATACATGAAGTGACAACAAATAGACTGTTATGAGTTACGTAACTCGTTCCGCCATCGTAGGAACACTGAGTTGCACCAGACTCTACTCGTTGGCTACTCTGCAGGTAAGTGTCAGAGCTTTAGACCTGATGTTGGTCCCGTGTCCTTGTTAATCAGATTTGCACATGATCTGGAGAGATTTAAATGTGTATGATGGTAACACCACCCTGTCGATAGGGCGACCAGTTCCCCGGGAGCAAACTGAAAACAAAGATCGATCCGGTAGGAAATTCTTCAATGCAGGCTGTGTAGTAAAGAACGTAACCAACAGCAGGTCTCCAACCACTGAAATATTTTATGTGCTGAACACCCAACGACACAGAGCAACTTCAATTTCAGTCCAGCTGTGATGGTCGGTGTCACATAAAAGTGTTTGGTGAAAGTGTCAGCTACCCCGTGAGCTGTGCACACACCGTTCATTCACGATGGCAACAGTGATGTTCATCAGTCACCTTGGTGACAGGAACCCACAGCGCTCACTGTGATTTATTAGAGCAGGTTTATTTAACTGTGACTCAGTGGCAGTGAGAGTGGAGGAGCGAGCTAGGAATCAATGTCTCGGTCAAGTCACACACTGCATCATCAGCCCACCTGGCCTTTGTAATGTGTCTGAAGAGCACAGTTTTAGTTGTGTTTACGACACTGATGAAAGTAGAACACACATATATAATAATATATATACATTTACACATTTTATTATCAGCTACTCATGATTACAATTTCAAACAATTCAATAATTTTAAAGGAACATATACTTTGTATGTTACAAACCATACATCTGTTTAAGTTGCTGTAAGTTTTGACATTGCATTTGTCCTATTTACTTATAAAAACCATGTAACAACAATATATCTGCGTGTGAGCAGAGTATCGGTTTCATTCACAATCCTTTTATTCATACTTTGCAACCACATCCCCCACAATTTGTGAATGTGCATCATCACAGCAAATATAAAACGAACTGATCCATCATTTGACCACGTAAGCCAGGGGTGGACATTCCTGGTCCTCGAGGGCTTCGCCGTTGAACTTCTGATTGGCTGCACACACCTGATCCAGGTAATCAGTAGTGTGTAGGGCAGAGAGAGTTGAAAATAAGGAGGACGGCGGCAGGACCAGGAATGTCCACCCCTGATGTAAGCTGTCGAAAGTAGGTTCTCTACTCCTCTTGTCTCACTTGTCGCTTTATCTCCCTGCTGTGCGATAACAAGAGTGCTCCTCCTTGTGCTGTAGCTGCTGACATCCATCTTCTCCGTTTAGATCACTTTATTACCTGTAGCTTACGCAAAACCAGTGCATGGTCATCACATTACTGTTCCCACATTAACATAATATTTTTCATGTTGTGACAGTGCACTTCCAACTGCATGTTTAATTTATGAGTAGAAAAGTTTCAGGAGATGAGCTGTAATCCTTGAATGAATCCTTGATTGAATATGTTCCCAGAATAATTTAAAAATGTTAACGATATGCCAAAAGAAAATATGAAAGGCATCAACATTTTCAACCTCAGAGGTGGAAATTGTTTTTGGGTCACACTGGCTAGTTGGTGCTGATGAAATCTGTCAGTGACAGTCGTCCCGTCAAGGGACAGTATCCACATGAGTGGCCTTCTATCGTTTACTTCTGTTTGAAATCAAAGAACCATTTTTTCAAGCATTACTGTCAATGTTGATGGTATTTCTGGCACCATTATCAAACTGCATATGAGCTGTGCTAAAATGGAAAACTTGACAGGCATAGCAACAGTAACTAAGGGGGTATGCTGTTCTTCCCCCTCATTCTGCAGTATTATGAAAACCCCCTGACTAAATTCTTCCACCTATAGCTGCTACATCCTGACGTTTCGTGATTGTTTTATTAACACACAAACATCTCCCCTCCAACCCATGCTTAACTTTTCATTTCTTTGAAGACATCAGTTCCGCTTCCGTGCCTGTCGTGTCCACTAATGTCTCTTGTTTTGAGTGACTAATGCCTGCTTCAAGCTGTTGTTGTGGTAGTTTCTGTCGCTGGCCTTGTTGATTGACACTTTGCTGCTATCGTTGTTGTGCTTCTTCCTGCAGACGGTCTGGTTCGATCTGCACCAGAGGCTAACGGACACAGATGGCACCACCAGCGCAGTAAGTTCACATTGAATGAACAACCGTTGTGCATTACACTGCAACACACAGCCTCAGGTGCAGCATCACTTACTCTTGCTTTACAAAGTCCAACAACCGCTGTAGCAGCACCACGGGCTCTGTTACAGAGCTTAGACTTAACATAGGACAACACATGTCCTCAACCTGTGCCGTTCACAAATATGCCTGACGATCTTTAAAATAAGTCGGTAATTAAATAATTGAATAAATGCTGAATGTTCTCTGGAAGAATGAATATGGTCGCAGACAATATCAGTGGGAGAAAAAGTATCAGCTGTCCTGGAAACGTGCAGCACATTCACGGGGTGTGTTGTTCTCTGTGACAGTGAGTCTCAACAGCTTGACACCACTTTCAGATCTAACTTCACCCAGCACTTTTATGCCTGCAGTGAAGTCGAGATGAGACTGTGAGAGCGCAAAGGCTCTGAATACTTTCAAAAAGACACAAGTAATCTCTTCCTCAGAAAAATACACCATGAAAATGTATTGCAGCAACACGCAGTTCCTCGCCGTCATCACCCTTTACTCTCCTCTCCTGCTTCTAAAAACACATTCCACTTAAGAAGTTCATGCTCCTTTTTACGTTTACTTAATCTCATCCTGCTTCCCGCCGCCAACTCAATCGATCCCCCACCCCCGACCTTCCATTTTTTTCTCCAGGAGAAGGATTCAAACGTGATTACCCTCATCTCTTTTCACTTTCAGTCGTCTGTCAAAGCAATCATCGCTCCTCACGCCTCCACGACTCCTATCACCACACGGAGCTTTGTAACAGGAGCGTGTACCGGTGGCAGTTTGGAATCGCCACTGTAGAGCGGAATTAGCATGTGCCTTTTACTTGTAGTGGACACTTGTGAGCAGTGAGTGGCTGGCTCAGAGTTTGGCTGTCATTTGAAGTGGGTAAATCAGTTCTATACAGTACCTTGAGTCTTTTGATCCTTCGGAGGCACATCAGAGAATAGAAACACAGGCCGAGAAAAGAAATGAGGGGGTGAGTGGGATAGATTACAGAGTAATAAAAGAGAGAGAAATTGCAAGTAAAAAAGGAATGAGAAAGAGAAAAAAGGCACCAGGGAGCATGCACGAGTCTGTTTTGCAGAGAGGATGTTTTTAATAGCCTCAGGTGTTCTTTTTTAATCTCAGAATACAAATTGGTCACTCTTTCCTCCTCTCTTTTCATCATTGCACACAGTATCTTTACTCAGCTATGTTTATCTAAATGAAACACATAATTAACTAGAAGGCACTCAGCACAGAGCACAAACCAACACCAATGCTAAGCTGTTTTCCATCTTAGAAAGCTGCAGCTTCCAAATAAAAGTTTGTCTTTGGGGTCTGAGTCTCCAAGAAAATGTGATATGAATTGAGTTATTACTCACGGTATGGACAGTCTGGAGGTTCCCTGCGTGATATTAGGCTGAAGTAACCAATAAAAAGAAAACAAATTCAATAAACATTAATATATTAAGTTTCATTAGAAGTTGTCTCCCTTTTAAAATACATTTTTTGTCCATAAAATAGACAATGGTGAGAAAATAAATGCTAAAAAAATTAGCTCAGGAATTAAAATATATTAGTGGAAGGGGAAATTGATGCCGTGTCATTAGCATAAATAAGTAAGAAGTTTAGTATGTGGCATAAAAATAAGATGTGGAACAGATGGTCAGGAGGGACATGCAAGATGATGTGAAGACTCTTATGAGAAATAAATCAAGAGGCTATAAATATGGATACTGCTGTATGAACAGGTCACACACTGGGAAGGAACCCTTCTATGCTGGGCCAGCTCTTTGAATTGTCCATAATTCTCAGACACCACCAATGCTGACTCAGACAAGAATGAGATGCAGTGTGAAATAGGTCCCTCCTTACAGCTAATGCGTGCCAGCTGAATATAAAAGCCCTTCATACATTTCATTCAGCAGAGGGCATTCAATCTCAGATGTAAATTTATTATATGAGAAGTAGCATACTGGATGCCGACTGCATTTGTGCAGAGTCAGAGGAAAAGGTTGGAAAGTACAGTTGTGTGGTTTTAGAAGAGCATTGTAAAGTTGGCACTTATTGTGAAGGCAGAGTAATGTGTTTCCCTTTTTATTGTCTTTATTTAGGGTTTACACTACTCTTAACTGTGATTCTGTGTAGTATTAAAAGGTCTTAAAAGTCTTAGATATGGTTTCCTGAAACCTGCAGACCTGCTCCAGTGGAGCACTTGATTTAAGCTGCTCATCAGGGGTAAAGATGTTTGTGTGAAGTGCGTCTTTCACATTTGTTTTTTCACTCGTCCTCCAGGTCAGCCCACGTCTTTAAACATTAACTTACTGTAGCTCTGCTCTCTTTTCATGAGGCAGCAGGTGACGGTTCAGACATCTTTAACTGTTGATTTCAGCTCCTTATGAACTCTTCTTCATATTCTGTTATGATTCCATCCATAATAAAATGAATATTAGTCTAGTCATTCTCTCACCATTGAAACACCGTTTAGTCATCTTAGCCTGCAGAAGTGACAGTTTGCTCACCGCGCGCATGCGTCTGGATGTGCATGCTGTGTGTGCGTGGTCCTCCCTGTCTTTCAGCTGCATATATCTTGACTTAGCTTTTATTGTTTCTTTTTTCTCTTTCTTTGACTTTGACTATTTTGTTTTATACTTTTATGCAGTCTACTTACCTAAGAGTACTGAAAGGACACATTAATATATATTATTATTGTATTCATATCTTGTTTGTCTGTGCAATAATAACACATTTTATGATCCACGTTTAATTATTAACAATCAGCGAAACAAAGCAAACAAAACAATAAAGCAGGCTCCACAATGCACAACTTTGTAAGTCACATAGACTATTTCGGTAAAAGCAACAGAAGGCATGTTGGAATAAAAACTAAGACTAAAACAAGAACATTTCCCGGAGGAGGAAAAAAAGCCTCCGGATCAAAGCCCTGAAACACATTTGTATACACACACAGACAGAGCACAGTGTCAGCTTATTTTTGTTGCAGTGCCTAATAGTCTATTGGAGTCAGCATCATTTCACTCACATAAGGCTCAGTGAACATGAAACATAGTCAATATAAACTAAGGAACTGTGAACAATAAGGGGACAGAGAGTTGTGTAGTTGGGGCAACGAGGCAGATATACACATCCAGGACGCCGTGTTTATAAATCATATGTTTCAGTTCATTCCAGCTTCTTCTGTTTTCACTGTAATGAAAACACACTGATTGTTTTCTTTGCCTTGAACCATGCACGGTGCTGCCCTTTTTTTTTGGAGTTGTGCTTCATATGAAGCACAGAAGAACGTTTCTCTAATTGCCCCTCGGGGACAAACAAAGTTCTTTGAATTGAACTGAACTTGTCTTTGCTGTCTGTCAGTAGCCGTTGCATTCAGGCTTCACTTTTGTTTGTGCTGTTCAATCACATTCATGTACACATTCTATGTTGTTAGGACTACATGTCATCCAACGTCACATTGCAGTAGAGATTAAGACCACGGAAACAACGGGGAACACTTTGACTTAAGTGCCACTTAGAAACACACTTAGATACTTACCTGGCAGGGAGATACGCCAGATGATCAACAACTCCTCCCTGATTTCACAAATTGCCCCTTCAGGACAAGTAGTTTGTAGAATTTGAATCTGAATTGACAGCTACCGTTTTGAGTTTTAAGCGATATTAATTGTAAATGTTTTAGCACTCAGGGTTCTCAGGGATGTCTTTGTTAGCTTACTAAATTGCCACTTGTACTTGTATATCACAGAAACAACTTGATAAAACAAATCAAAAGTGCTTCATCAGTCTGCAGTGGAACTTTAACGACATTAACTGGACTCACTGTACATTTCAAGAGCATTTTATTTTTGTTGTTGTTGTTGATTCTTTTACCTAAGAAAACCTTTCATGCAAATTAGGTTTTCCATTTTCATCTAAATGCTTCACCACAAATTTAATTGCACTTACAGCCCAATTATTCAGATACATTTTTTGTTTTCCAGGAGCCATCTTCTATCAATTTATGATGAGAATATTGAATTAAGTTCCAACGCAATTAAATTGTGTGTCATGCTGCACATAATAAAAAATAAATGTGTGTTACAGTGCAACAGAGTCAGATAATTAACATAACAGCAGCCTAATTTTACTGGGAACAGACACGTTCTTATCATCTTCAGCAATCGTTCATGTCTACATATGGTGCTAATTTGCTCAATAACCACCTCTAGTTTGTCTATTTACTGCATCTTGTTTGACTTTCTCCACCAACCCTCATGGATAAGAACCAAAACCTGGTTCTGGCATTTACATACTGAGAGATTAAATTAAAAACTAATCTGGGATAATAAAAATGCAGACTTTCAGTAAATTCTGATATGTTAAATTATGCAGTCATTTAAAAAAATGTTTTTATGCGTCATTATAACAGCTTTCTGGAGGTCATTACAATATAAACAACAGAGTATTGTGTTTTACATATAACCAATCAAGGTAACGCAGCCTCAAAGAACAACGGGGGGGCGAGGCTGCACAACTGAAACAGATGAGAAATCCTTACACAACAGTGATACCACTGATGAATAGTTATACAAGCAGGTTGCATCAGTGGAGCTCAAAGACAGCTGAGTGTATTTGTGAGAGAGAGAGAGAGAGAGAGAGATAGAAAGAGAGAGGGAGGAAGGGAGAGAGAGAGTCACAGGGGTAAAGAGAGACAGGCCGCCCTAGAGAGAAGATGTTAGTGCTGTATTTGTCAGCAAGACACATAAAAGGATGGAGTGAAGTTGGTAAAAATATAAAAGAATTTGTCCTTGGAAACATTTCAGCTCGTATTGCATTATGAGCGCGTCACTGACATCTGTAATTTCCCTTCTTTTCTGAGAGGATTGCAAACTTGATGGTCTCCCAGGAATTCACTCAAAATACAGAATATATCAGACACAGTAACACATCACAGAATGTAAATTAGTTTACACGCATTAACCTTTGGTGTGCAGGGTGCAGACTGGGCTGCGGCCTTTCATTCTCCAGATGATCCTTTTTCGTACTGAATAAATTGTCGAGGGTATTGTGCAGGTAATCTACTCAAATGTGTAACTGACCTATAAATAGCAGTGTAGTCTAAAAAGGTTTGTGATTGTTTTACCAAGCAAAATATGAATGAGCGGGCCAGTGGCCCCCAACTTATTAGTACACTACGAAACCTCAAAGTGTTCAGTGGAGCCAATCACATTAGTTTCAGCAGGCAATTCAGTGCATTTGTTTTTCAAATGCAGCAATAGTCGCAGACATTTTTATAATAATACACATACAGCCACTGCATGGTTTCATAAACTACTGCTGGAGTTGAAATTATGCTTGTTTTCTTGTTGTTTTTGTCAATGGATTTTTAGGGCAGGGTGCTGTGTCTGCATTGCATCTTTCACACAGGGATCCCATTCGCTAACTAACCCTAAAGAGTCGTGTTGCTCAGGTGACAGAGATGTCTGCCTCAGGCCGCGAGTCTGATAGAGTGAACATCATACATTCATGGTTTGTCCAATGCCAGTTTATTTGTATCTATCTTAGCTGTTTTTGATTTTAGGCTTATGACAATTTAAAAAAAAGCACTAGGCAAGAAGGAGAGAGGAGAGAGAACAGAGAAGAGAGGAACTGATGGAGGAGGGGTGAGTTTGGAGAAGAGATAAGAGAGAGGGATAATCAAGTAAAAAAAATAATAAGTAAAGAAGCGCGGTATGAAGAGGAGAGAAATGAAAGGGACGCTGGAATATTGTAAGAGAGGGGGGACACAAGTAAAAGTACTGAAAAGGAGGCTGACGAGTCTTTATATGTCAAAAACTGGGGCAATAGAGAGAAGTGGAGAGGAAGGCCCGAGGAAAAGAGAATGAGGTAGCTTGTGGGGAGATGAAGAGTTGAGAATGAATAGAGCTGTGAGATGAAGACCTGAATGTGGGTAACTGGTATTTCCCAGTTTCCATGGTAACGCTACGCTGTCCCAACCCCCACCACCATCACCACCACCCTCCTACCCCCCCATAACACATATACATCCTTCTGCTGTTCCCATATTTTCATACCCAGTGGGATAACAGATACAGTACAGCACACACATGATTAACACATCTAGTACAGCATACTGTCCTTGTTAGACGGTGATAATAATAGGAATTCCTACATTTGTTTACACTTTGTTGGTGTTAAGCCTTACTGATGGGTTTGCACACAGAGAGAGTGGCACATTTGTAAAATGTTTTTTTTCACTTTCTCACTATAGTGTTTCCTACACATGGAATTTACCTTACATATGGTCGCATATGTAAGCAATCAGTTCCCCACAGTATAACATCCATAACCTATAATGTTTATATCTGGTCTCATTTCACCACACAGTGTTTATTAAACTTGTTTTAATGGCACCTTACATGTGCCAGATTCAGATTCAGATTCAGATTTTGTTTGGTCTTTTGGACAGACTGAGGGGTCCAGGGTGAGTTCGTCTGTGCGTGTGTGCCGGTCCAGGATGTCTGCAGCTGTGCGCTACTGCAGAATATTCCTCTGTGGTTCTATGCAGTTCGTTCCAGGTGGGCGACTGAGGGTCGCAGGGTCCGGCTGAGGTCCTTGAGGTCTGCCCTCTGTCAGCCACCTAGAAGGAAAATCTAAACGATGAGATGGGAATATTAGGTGTGACAGTGTATGTAGTGTGGTTAGGTGTGCAAGGTGTGGTGTGCAGGAGAGTGTTTGTCCTGATAGGTGGGAGGTGGTCGGCGGTCAGGCTGCAATTGTAGATCCTGGTCGACAGGAGGATCTACTGTAAATACCAGCACACTGTAAATATGGAAACTGTACTCCAGTATGGTGTCTGTTCACACTAGTAAAATCACAATTGTGCATCAAAGGTTTTTTGTTTAGATTATGTATTTATAACCAGTGTAAACAGATACCATGCAAGACAGTAAAATAAAAGTAGATTAAAACAAGTAAAACACTAAATATGGAAATAAGAAGATGATTTATGACGCTGCCATGAACAGGCTGGCCTACAGGTAATTGTGCATTTGTTTTTTTTGTGAAGTCCGAATCATGCTCCTCAGCTCTGGTTGATAGTAAAAGTAATTTGCATCATTCTGATGAAGAGCAGGAAAAGACAAAAAAAAATAATACAGTATCTACACAAGCCTATAAATAAAGCTCCGAACAGCATGACAATAGTCAGCTACTTGTTCAATCAAACATATTTACAGAGCTAGTAGTGTCCTGTCAACACACGGAGGCAATGAGTAAAGTTATTTTATAGTGAAACAAAGACACAACACATGCACATTAAAAAGACACAGCTGGAGGTAATGAGCGTCATACTTCTGATACTTCTTAAATATAATGAGTCCTCATCCGCCAAACTGCAACTTTAGTCGGGTGTGAATAAATGCATGGCATCTGGAACATGGGACATGTCAGTAAAGATGAAAAACTAGTGGGAAGAGGACAGCTGAAAAACCAGGTAGCTAAGATCTGAGGTGGTTACTGTGTGCAGCACATGCTGTAACCACCAGAACTCTTCTTCAAGTAGGTGTAAAAACAGATCTAATATAACTCCTATTTTTGTCAATTTCATTCCTGCAATTTAAAAGTACACGTTGTTTTCGGCTACATCTGGTTAAGTTTGTGTGCACAAGCTTTAGCTTCAGTTTAGCTAATGTCTAACTCCTCTTCAGTAATATCAGGTATTAAAGAAGGACACAAAGAAGAGAACAACACACTTCAGAACACATATTACTACCAAATCAGAGATTTACATTTCACAATTACAAACAAATTAGACAAGCTGAGATTTCTACGGCTATATATATGTACATACATATATATGTATATATTAAAAAAAAAAAAAAAAATATATATATATATATATATATATATATATATGTATGTATAATTATGTCCTACAGTCTGTCGAAAAATACAAATAAAATTCATGTGAATCAAATTAATCAATGTAGAAAATGTGCAAAATTGCAATAGCATAGCATGGTTGGTAGATAGTAGCTTAACTAAGCATTAAGTAGGAAAAATGGGTTACATATATAGGGGAAAATCTCTGGTGAAGCAAAATGCCATATTATTAGTAATTCTATGTTTAACTTGAAGAGGAAGGCAGATTATCGGATAATATGTGTGTCAAAAAAGAGGGCAAATAACTTACTGCTACCTTAATGTTACCAAATTTCCCAATTGTGGGACGAATAAAGGTTTATCTTCCTTGATATATTTGTTTGATCACCTGCTGCTCAGTGGTATTTTCAGGCCATCTACACTAAGGTGCTGATTTGGCATGTGTGATTTGCCTGGCTTGCTACTGGCAGTTTCTGAACTTCAGTGTGAGCAAGACTGTAAAAAAGCCTTTACCTTTATGGATGTAGCTTTTATGGGGGCCATTAAGGCAGAGGTTGGGTGGGCAGTGAAAACAGAGGAGCAGTGTTTTCCCGATCATCTCTTCAGGGCCACAGAGTCAGAATGGCACAGATTTAATCGCGGTGATTTGTGCTGGGAGGCAGGATGCTTAATGGAGTGGCGGTGATTACATTAACAGAGGTTGCTGGGCAATGCAGTGTTCCTAACTGAGTTGCTGGGATTTGTTTTAGTATTTGTGTGCAAGTGCTCATGTCTTGAGGTGCACTTTGCAGTGGTCAGTCAGGTTCCTCACACACACTACCCACATACATGCCCATGCAATCTTTGCCTCATAAACTGCACACAAACAACACGTAGTGCAGCTTTACTGACGTAGTGTTTCTTCATGAAGGTTAATGTTGCAGTAATGTTGTTGCCTCATGACAGCTTGTCTGGTAGCAGAGAAACAGTGATGCCAGGAGACGAACACTGTATGTCAATGAAAGAGACAATGAAAGCAACAGAGGTGCGCTGACACACAAGTGTATGTAAATGCACATGTACAAGCTATGTAAATTAGTGTGTTTGGATGTTTTACAGCAAGCTACTGTATTCCCACCTGCTCAGCAGCACCATAATCTGCTAATCTAATAGCTGTCCTGATAACAGCACAGACCATGGACACGTATGTTCTATATAATTAGTGGGGGAGCATGTAATGCTCCCCCCCAAAGACATTAAGCTATTATTCCTGCATTCAGCTTTTCACTGGCTTTTATAGTTTTTGAATTTGAGCAGTTTAAGTTTT